>CAUYQV010081263.1:0-63508 GCA_963574575.1 Galagoides demidoff
TCTGGTGGGCTCAGGTCTTGGGAGGGCTGAGGTGACTCCCCAGTCTGGCTGCCCGGCCAAGGAGGAAACAATGAGATAAAGTCACCCAGAGCCTCTGCAGTTTAATGCGTGACATCTGAGGTTCATTTGTCAGGAGACAACGTAAAGTCACAAGAACAGGTCACGGGTATAAACCCACACAGTTGTTACAGGCATCACACTCGCATCTGAGAATAACTGTGACTACTGTGTCCAGGAAAATAGATGGCAAGGTAAGAATCTCACAAGAGAAATAAAATGAAATGGGGTTGCTAGAACTGAATTTTTTTTGAGACAGAGCCTCAAGCTATCCCCCTGGGTAGAGTGCCGTAGCATCATAGCTCACAAAAACCTCCAACTCCTGGGGTCAAGCGAGTCTCCTGCCTCAGCCTCCCAAGTAGCTGGGACCACAGGCGCCTGCCACAATGCCCAGCTATTTTTTGGTTGCAGCCGTCATTGTTGTTTGGTGGGCCCAGGCTGGATTCGAACCTGCCACCTTAGGTGTACGTGGCTGGCGCCTTAGCCACTTGAGCCACAGGCGTGAGCCTATAATAAATTCTTTTGTTGAAAATTTTATACTTATTTCTTGCTTGGATAACATTTATCCTCTGGTCTGAAGGGCTTATGAGTGCCATGTTCCTGTATGGTAAAAATTTGTTTTCTTTAACCTTGTCACTTGAAGGACAAGCTGTTTGGCATACAATCTTTGGTTTATTTTTTCCAATTGAATTTTTAAAAATCACTGTTTCATAGTTGCCTTTATTTTTTCCATAGTTTGATGCCAATTTAATTCTTTTGCCCTAAAGATGTTAGACTTTTTTTTTCTTTGAAATTTAATAGTTTTACTAGGTTATTTCTTGAATTTGCTTGTTCATTATTAATATTCTAAGGTGCCCAGTGGGACCTTTCAACGTGTACATTCAGGTCTCTTTTTATTTCTGGAAAGTTTTCTGGGATTACAGTTAGAATTTTCTTTCTATTTCATTGTTTTCTTCTAATTACAAATTAAATGAATTTTGTTTTTGACCTTTTTTTCATTTTTATTTCTGACCTTTTTATTAAAGTTCTTGCTTCTTTTCACTTTACTTTTCTTAGTATTTTCCCTGTTTTTCCTCAATGCCTATTATTAAACTTTCATTTGAATCTATTCTCCCTTGGGCATTGTGTAATTTAGCCTTCATTTCTAAGATAATCTTGCCTTTTTCTTCCATTTCTTTCCTCAGTTTGATCAGTCCTTTTTTTTTTGTTTTGAGACAGAGTCTCACTATGTCGTCCTTGCTAGAGTTCTGTGGCGTCACAGCTCACAGCAACCGCCAGCTCTTGGACTTAAGCCATTCTCTTGCCTCAGCCTCCCAAGTAGCTGGGACTATAGGTGCCTAGCTATTTTTGTTGTTGTTGCAGTTGGTTGTTTAGCTGACCTGGGCCCGAACCCGCCAGCCTTGGTACATGTGGCTGGCGCTGTAATCACTGTGCTACAGGCATCAAGCCTGATCAATCCTTTTGATCTCTTCTACTTTGTCTGCTTTAAGGTTTAGAATTTCTGATTCATGGTAGGGTTTTTATATCCTCAAATGTTTGTGGAGTATTTAGTTTATAGTATTGGCTTAGAGTTTTTTTTAAGAGGATTTTGTTGTTGTTGTTGTTCCTAGGAATTTCCTTCAGTTGAGATGTTTGGTTCTGTTTCTGAATTTTTCTAACTGTATGGATCTATCTTTTTCTTCTTTATTTTTGAGATAGCGGGTATTTTGTAAGATTCCTAGCCAATGGCTCACTTTCTGTCAGTACAACAAAGTCTAGATTCTTTAAAATTTTGGTGTGGATGAGTTATATACGTACCTTCCAATTGTTTTGTTTGTAGGACCCCTGCGTTTTCCTCTTTTTGCTGTTTTCACCTGCACCACCCAAATGCCGAAGTAAGCCTCTTCTTTGTTTACTTGTCCCCTAAAAGCTGCTCTGAAGGCCATCACTTCATGTTGTACTTTCAAGGTCCTTTCCACGTAAACCTTGCTCAAACTAGACACTATAGTAGTATTTTCAGATTCAGGGTGGATTTACTTGGATTGCCACAAAGTCTTGCAGCAGAAGCAAGGCAGACACAAGCATGGGAGATTATTTCCTGAAATTTTACAATTTATGGCTATTTCAAATTTGGGTATTTTTTTGTCTTCAAGTTAGGCTGAGATTGTGATTTTTGTGTAGTTTTTTTAATTTTATTTTTATTTTTAGGGATGGGGTCTCATTGTGTTGCTCAGGCTGGTCTTAAACTTCTGGCCATAAGCAACTTCCTGCCTCAGTCTTCTGAGTAGCTCTGACTACAGGCATAAACCACCATGCCTAGTATTTATTCTACTTTTAGTTTGATTGCCACTGTTGTCAGTTCCCTTGGAAGTTCATGGTGATGATTAAATCGTCCAAACTGAGCTTATGTTTTCATCTTCCTGCTTAAAGGGAAAAATTAGTCAAAAATATTTTAGGGGTTACATATTAACTGTCTGAAAATTATAACTCTATTCATAATACTAATCCTATTCCATATTGTCATAGCATGTTGCCGTTTTCCCAACACATTCACATGCTTCTCATTGCCCCACAGAGGTTAAATACATTCTTAATGTCATGCAGGCATTAACTGATAGGCCCAAGACTTAACACAGGCTTTCTATCTAGATTCTATGCCTCAATGCCTCATTGCTTAACTTGTTGCTACACATTGGATCAAACTAGTGAACCTCCATTAAGTAGATAGTATATTTAAAGTGGTACAATGCATGGCCCTTCATAGTCTGGTTTCGGTGGCAGGTTGATTACTTTCTTGGCTGATGTTTTTTTAAAGATTTAACTGTTTTTTTTCTTATTGTATAGGACCAAGCCATATGTCATTCTATGTTCGAGCCCACAAAGGATCAACACTTTCTCAGTGGTCGCTTGGCAATGGCACCCCAGTCACAAGTAAAGGAGGGGACTACTTTGTATTTTACTCCCATGGACTCCAGGCCTCTGCATGGCAGTTCTGGATAGAAGTACAGGTGTGAATTTCCCAGCATTTGTTTCATTGAACAGGTTTCCATGTAGTATTTAGTAGAAACCTTGGATTCATCATTCTGGTTAAGAGAACTAGAGGATTAACTGATTCTCTCCCACAGGTCCCAGAAGAACACCCCGAAGGAATGGTCACGGTGGCCATTGCTGCTCATTATCTATCTGGGGATGATAAGAGATCCTCCCAACTGGATGGTCTGAAGGAGAAGTTCCCAGATTGGACATTTCCCTCTGCTTGGGTGTGCACCTATAATCTCTTTGTGTTTTAATCTTGTGGATGAGCTCTAAGTACATGCCCTGGTGGATATTCCACGTCACACGGTTTCTCCTTATGTTGCGTGGATGTTTGTAATGTAAGTCAGTGAATTTTAATATGTTCAAAGAGGTTTGGGGGTTAACATTCTGCAGGGCCAAGCATGTAAGGGTTAAGCTGTGAGATAGTAGTGCATGGCCTTTTACACTTGAAAATGCCAGTTTCCTGGCACTTAAGCACATGTGGGTACTGCCACTGCACACATAAGTCATTTTATATGACTTTAAGGACAAAAGCCAACAAACCACTTCAATAGTTGTCCCTCTAGGATCTTGAAAGATGTAGGCTGTCAGACCGTTATTAATAAGACAAGTCATTTCCAATTAAAGTCCAAGACCACGTAGACCACATGTCAGTGGATGGTAAAATACTGTTCATTGGGGCAACAATTTCCCTTGACCTATGTCTGTCTATGTAGGTCATTGGCAAATGACTGCCATAAAGGCTAGGGAAGAAACCTTGAGCCTCTACTGAGAGCTCTTTCTTCAGATAGCCTCTGGAGTATGCTTTGTGTCTCTGTACTGAAGCCCAGGCTCTGGTGTGGACCCCTGTGCTGAGCTGGTGACTCACTGTCCTGACAAGGGGTCACTGAGATCTATTGCCGTGCTGCTTTTCTGAGGTGGTTTTTCAATGCCTGTTCTCTGAAACTTGTCTATCCCACCACTGCACTCTCCCAATTTAAAAGGGGAACATTTGACCACATTTCTTCCTGGGCTTTTATAGGTATTTTGGTTCAGAATATTGTTTGTGCAAGTACATGATTTTAATTTCCTTCCTCAGAGCACTGAGTTGCCACTTTGGCTATTCTGGGGTTTAAGGAGGGTCTGGAGTAATAAATATTTATTCTCTTTGCTTTATTCATAGGAGCCTTGTGTTCTACAACGTTAATCCTTTACGACATTTTATTGATGCACTGGGTCGTCGTCCTTGTAGTTCCTTGCCAGTTGAATAGATTAGCTTCTTAGTAAACTTACTGTCCAGCATGGCTGGCATTCCTGAGACTAGAGGTTGTGGCTTATACTAGAATGAATTGGTGTTCAGATCCCACGTAACAGCAGCACTGGGATTTAAGTGGTTTTCATTTTGAAGATGGGTGTGTAGTTTGTGAGGTGTATCACAGTAGTGCTTCTCAGTTCTAGTAGGGAAAGGATTCAGTGAGAACAGTGGTAAGCTTTCTTTGTTCCATTAGGAAATGTAAAAAGTTTGACAAATTGAATTTAACAAACAGGCAAAAAACAGGTGAAAAAGAACAGCAATAATAAAAAGGTTCTCTTGAGTGACAGAATGAGAAATGCTTCTGGAAAAGTGGCCCTTCGCTCTGTCTGAACAGAAGGAGCACAGTAAGTGCACTAGAGGAAGCTTTTCTTGAAGCTGCTTGTACGATGTATTGATGTGCTTGCTTAATCATGCTCTTCCTATTGCCTGCCTAATTTATGATTCGCCAAAAACTAACTGGGCCCATGCAGACAGCTGGGCTGCAGCCAAAGCTGAATGGTAACATGCATCAACACTGCACACTGGAGTCAGCACTTTTCCTAGACTTTGTAGACCATCTGCTCAGTGTCTGGCTCTTGCTACATTTATCTGTCAGGTAGTATGTAACATAACTGTAACCTATACAGGGATTATATCTTGTCTAGAATTACAGTCCTGGGGAAAAAGTTAACAGTAATAATTTCTCAATGAATATTTTCCATCCCAGTGGCTAATCTGAAATACAGTACTAGAAATTATTTATAGAAAAAGTAGCAAAATTCCACATTGAAGACATTGTATGAAAAACATTGTTCTCTGTGACACTCCCCCATATTCTTTCAGGAAGAATGCTATTATTTTCAGTAGTAATCATTATTTTCCTTTTGCCTTTGGTTTACTCTTTTGTTTTCATTTTCCTTAGCATTATGAAGTTTTGATATTGTACACGGTCAGAAACAAGATGCCCTACTAGTTTCAGGGCATGCTTAATACTCTGGTAGGTTGTTTTAATACCAGAACGGTCAATTAATTACACATAGTATTCATGGTTCTATTAATAAGCACACAATCTATAGCCTCTGAGATTAAACTTGTTAGGTTTCTTAAAAATGAGTATCTGATCATTTGAATAACTCATTTCTAAAAGGGTCTTTTCAAGCTCTAACAAAGGCATTATTTTCTGCAGAATTTAGGGAGCAAGCACAGTACTGCAGATTCAGGGAAAGTGTGAAGAACTGTGATTTTACAAGTTTGTTCTTGTGTTTGACCAAAAATGACTTTGGATGAAGTGTTTGTTGCCATAGTTTAACAGATATAAATAAGCATGATGGGGAGGAGGGGCGCCACAAGCCAGCCTGCTGACAAAGAAGCTGTAGAAAGAATGAATGTGTCTGTGTCTGTCCTTTTCCTTTCACTGGTTTGCTGACTTGTTGAGGATTAATTGTTGCCTTACAATGTTACTAAAATAAACTTTTTAACATACTGGTTGGTATCTTTTTAACAAAAAAAATAAGCCTGTGTTTTCCTGTATCCCCCATACTTTAAGGGTTATTTCATGTCTACAGAGCCTTTTAATTGCTGTTGAAAGACCAACATGGCTCATGTGGATATAATGGCTATTTAAATGGTTCATTCAACAGGAATTCTTCAATTGGAATTTTTTACTTTGGAATCAAACTATGCATCTGCAATTTTACAGTAATCAGTTTGGTAAATCTTGTGCTTTAGCATATCTAGGGGTTTTTAAACACCTCCACTGGTAATAAAAAAGTCACCAAAGAACTAATAAAGAGAAGGATGTTCTCCTTTTTTTTTTTTTGGCCGGGGCTGGGTTTGAACTGCCACCTCTGGCGTATGGGGCCGGCACCCTACTCCTTTGAGCCACAGGTGCCACCCGAGAAGGATGTTCTTTTACTGTGGACTAGGGATAGGAGAGAAGAAACTGCCTTTCAGCCAGAGTGATCCCCACAGAAGGAAAAGGAACCACCAATTACCAAAATAGGACATGCACTTTGAGTTTTATTTAGCTTTCTAAGTGAATTTGCTCAGAGCAGTTCAGTACAAGGTAAAACAGCTGAATAGCTTCTATTTCTAATACTCCTTCCTCCCCTGTTTTAGGGCCAGTAAAGGTAAGATGCAGTTACTCCTCTTTTAACTGTTTTTAGCTGAAATACTTAACAGAATTTTGGAGTACATCAGTATATTTTTTGATACAACTGCTTCCATATTTGAGTTGTAAAAATACAACATATTGGTAATTTTCCTCTTTTGGCCCTTATGTCATGATCAAGTGGGATTTATCCCTAGAATAGAAAGTTGGTTTAACATTTGAAAAGCCACATGACTTTCTCAATAAATGCAAAATTTTTTCACAAAATCCAAAACCCCTTCTCTCATAAATCCACTCCAACTATAAAGAGGTGAACTTCCTCAACCTGATAATGTTTATATCTGAGAGCTGACGGCTAACATCATACTTGGGACAATTTTACTAGGAAGACAACAAGAATGTCCACTATTGCTGCTCTCATTCAACATTGTACTGGTGGCTTTAATGAGGGCAGTTTGGCAAAACCAAGAAATAAAAGGCACCCAGACTGGAAGGAATCTAAACTCTCAAGTTGCAAGAAGTATCATGATACTTCTATGTAGAAAATCTTATAAGGAATCCACAAAAATAACGAGTTCAGCAGTGTTGCATAATCCAATGTAAATACACAGAAATAAACTATTTCTATACACAATGCCATTTATAATAGAATAAAATACTTAGGGATAAGTTTCACATAAGTACGAGACTATATACTGAAAATGACATTGCTAAAAGACTATGGGGAAGACATCAGAATAAGTGGAAAGACATTTGTTCATGGATTGGAAGGCTTAATATTGAGATGGCAATATTCTCCAAACTGATTTATATTTAAATACGACCCCTACAAAAGTCCCACCTACCTTTTTTTTTTAGTGCAGAGATTGACAAACCAATCCTAAAAATCATATGAAAACGCAAGGTACCCAGAAAAGTCAAAACAGCCTTGGCAAACTAAGCTAGGACTCCCACTTCAGTAATCAAGACAGTGTGAAAATGGCATAAGAATAGACAAACTAGGTCTTTGTCGTACAATTCTGAGTCCAGAAAGGAACCTAGAATCAATTGATTTTCGACAATTGAATATCCACACATCCTTTACTTCCTACCATATACAAAAAATTAACTTAAAATGGATCAAAGACTAAATGTAGGAGCTAAAAATATAAAACTCTTAGAAGAAAACTTAGGTGTGAATATTCATGACCTTGATTAGGCAGCGGTTTGTTAGCTATGATACCAAAAGCACAAACAACCAAAGAGAAAATAAATTTGACTTAATAGATGAAAAATTTCTTGTGTTTCAAAGGACACTACCAAAAAAGTAAGGCGATGATAAGCCCACAAAATGAGGAAATATTTGCAAATCATATCTATAGGTCTACCACCTAGAATATATAAAGAACTCTTTAAAAATACACAATAAAAAGGTAATGACTTACTTGAAAAATGGGCAAAGAATGTGGATAGATATTTTTCTTCAAGTACGTACATTAGCCATTAATGAGATACCGTTCATACAAAACTTGGATGGCTGCAACCAGAAAGACAGTAACATGTTTTCATGGTATAAGTTGGGACCTTTATCCACTGTTAGTGGGAATGTAAAATGTTGCAGGTATTTTGGAATATGGTTTGGTATTTCCTCAAAAAATTAAGCAGTCACCATATGACCCACTTAAGTTCCACTTCTAGAGAGAACTGAAAACATGTTCACACACAGAAATGTACATTAATGTTCACAGCAGTGTTATTTCTAATAGCCCCAAAGTGGAACTGCTTAATGGATAAACAGTGTACAATAGTAAATCCATATAACAGAATATTAACCTTAATGGGAGTAGTGCTATTCAAGGATAAGCCTTGAAAACATCATACCTAAGTCCACATAGGGTGCCAAAAATATATATGTACATTTTAAAGAAAAAACTATATTTGTAATATCCAGTATGTAATGTTAACAAAAGATGAATGCAAGTCACATTTAAGCATCTCTTTTAACAGCAGAATTCAAATATGAGTATTATAATAGTTTTTTCCTTTTCTTAAAGTGTGTACATTTTTTAGCACCATCTTCAGGGGTGTGCAACTTTTTTCCCCCATGCCTTGTCTTGGGGCACACATTAAATGCACAAACTCTAAGGAAAGCTGATTAGCAAAAAAGAAAAAAGCCTGTGTGTACATTTCGTGATATCCAACATCATGGATAAGCAGAAAATGTCCTCGCAAAATCATGTGGCCATGGGCTACAGGTTGGACATCCCTGTTCTGTATGTTTCCATTTACGTGGAATGTCCAGAATAGGAAAATCCATGGAAACTGCATATTTAGGACAAATTCAAAATCATTTTTAATACCACTTATTAAGACATGATGCTGGCTCAGCACCTGTAGATCAGCGGCTAAGGCATGAGCCACATATACCAGAGCTGGCAGGTTGGAATCCAGCCTGGGCCTGCCAAACAACAATGACAAGTACAACCAAAAAATAGCTGGGTGTTGTGGTAGGCATCTGCTTGGGAGGCTGAGGCAAGAGAATCGCTTAAGCCCAAGAGTTTGAAGTTGCTGTGAGCCGTGATGCCACAGCACTCTACCCAGGGCAACATAGTGAGACTCTGTGTTAGAAGGGAGAAAAAAAAAAAAGAAAAAAAAGATGCTTAGTCTCCTATACACTTTTTAATTTTGTTTGGTGGATATCGTATGGTGTACATAATTTTCTGTTATTTCTTCATCATATTTTGAATACTTTCTAGGTCATCAACATCACTGTTCTTATTCTATTGTCAGGCATCTAGGATGCTGCCAATTCTTGATACTCCCATCCTAAATCTACAGATGAATAAATATTTTAAATAAATCTGTTTGTATTTCTAGTTATTTCACAAGGAAAATGCTAAGAGGTAAAATTATAAGGAAAAGAGTATTTCTGTGGCTTTTAATGTACTTTTTGCTGTTAACCTGAGATGATAAATAAGCAAAAGTTTGTGTAATGGTTTTATTGCCCTTTACTAAATCAAAAAAAAAATACACATTTTAGAAGTAGCAGCAACTTTAATTACAAGCAAAGGTTGATTGCCACCCACCTTCAATGACTTCTAGTTTTGGTATCAGCAAATAATTTAAATGTATCTACTACATTTCAAAGAGTCATACTCAATATTTACATTTCATTGGTTAAAGTTATGGCTTAAATAGTTGATATGTGAACCAAACAACACCGTAAAATAAAAATGAGGCTTTAAAAAATTAAAGTATATATACAATAAAAATATGTTACCAAAGAGATATTTTCTGTAAACTTGCCAAATTTTTTGTCTTGGGGCCTTCTGTTTCTATTAGTTGAAAAATGAGTACTTTATGGAAGAAAAGATTCATTCATGGTCTGAGCCATGTTAACTTACTGGTACCCTGCTTTCAAGAATGTGAGATGAACTCATCAGCATAGAGTTTTATTTAGGATATTCAAAAAGATCACAGCTGTTTATAATGGTACATCATTTTTATTGATTGAATATTCACACCAAACACCAAAGTAATAATGCTGGTCCTTCCCCCTAACAGACTAGGAAAGGAGAAGAAAGTTCAGTTTAGTTTCTTGTGCGGCTGCATGTACTCACATGCAAAACATTATCTTAAGATTCTGGGATAGGTGGTTTAAAACAAAAGACTTAAATAAAAATAGCACCAGAAAGACTAGGTACCAATAATCACATACTCCACCCATTTAGGAGTTTTATGTCAAATTATTGCACTTGTAAAAAGTAAATGATAGTCAATTACCCAACTCAATAATTTTAGATAGTTTGATGAATTTTGAACTAAGCAATTTCAAATGATTTTGGGTTTCCCTTCAAAGGAAACCTGGCTAAGACAACTAAATCTAGCCATTTACTTTAAAAAGTAAGGATAGAGGACCAAGTTTTGTTTCCAAAGTATAATTGCACTATGAGAGGCTATTTTACATAGTGGTACAAATTTGGTCCACATCAAATACACCATTATAAAAATAAACAAGTTTGTTTTTGTAAAAAATAACATTGCATTCCTTGTTCGAATTGCACAGTACAAACAAGCTATCTAAATTAATACTGTTATAAGGTAATTAGAATTACTTACAGTGGATATGTGTCCAAAGCAATTAGATAGTATACAGTTCTTTTTTCAATGTATGAAAACTACAATTAAGTCCTATCTAGAAATACATAAAATATTTCGAAAGTTTACAATGAAGAATGCATTCTTTATACACTCATTTTTAGTAGCCTTGATAATACAGGATTCAGCAGTCTATTCACATAAATGTCCATTTTTATTCAATTTACAAAAGCAATAAATAAGAAACTACATTAATTTGCACAAAACCTATTCCACTTTCTTCATGATCAGTGTGATCATTTCTGTTACATGCCAACAAACCTGTCTTCCTTATGAAGACCCCTCATTTTGGAAAGAACGGCAAGTCCTGTATATATATGTGTGTGTGTGTGTGTATATATATATAGTCATTCAGAATCCAGCATAAAACCTTACAAATTATAATATGACCCCTAAAAATATGAACAGTGCCTTTGAGCATATTTACATAAAAGCATTCAAAAAAAGATACAGTTCTTTGATACAAAATAGTTTAGTGGTATCTAACAGCATAATTGATGAGTACCCCTCAGACATCTGCCCACACTGATCTACTAGGAATCAGGCTTGCTAAAACAGGCACGTTAACTCACAGGTAAATAGCTTCTATCCATTCAGGACTGGGATTTAACAGGATAGTAGAGCCAAGGAGAATGTCTCCCTAACATTGGCACCTTGTATGTCTATTAGGAGGACCAACTGGGGAGTCCAGTGAGCTCTATTCAAGAGAGCAAACAGGTAGTTCAAGTACCTGATGAGCTATAGCAAGCACCTTAGCATTTATTTTTTAAAAAGCTTTCTGGACATAACAATGAAGCAGAAAACATTAAGAAGCTATAAGTAGTGAAAAAGTAAGCTCACCTGGGGCAAAACAGTCCCTATGGTTTAAGAGCTACCAATCTTTGAATAAAACCAAAATATTCTCATGTACATCTGTACAATATTCTTTATTACTTTCCACTGCAGCTTAAAAATATTTTTTATAAAAGTTTGCTTTATTCAATATCACATTTTTATGGAGTCAAAGAAATTTCTTAGAGGAGAAAGAATTAGTTAAAATCTAATAATACTTGACCAAAGAGACTCTGAGCTGAGTTCTCTCCCCATTAAATTATCCAACTAAGTCGCAGTGTACTCTGTTGCACCCTGCTGCTAATTAATACTGTCCATTGTGATGGTATGTCACTGTTTTTAGGACACAGAACAGTCGTAAGTACCATCTTGAAAAGGTTCCTCCTCCTCTGCTTGGGCTGTGTCCTCTTCTTTCCGGCTGACCATACTGCTAACCCCGACCTCACACTGGGAAATGCCTCCAGGGCCAGAGGAGCTTCTGTTCTCCTCTGTCCGGGGGTTAGTCTGTTCGGGAGTCTTACCCATAGTTACTGGCTGGAAGGTGTCGGGCTGGACCTGCTCTTCTGTTACTTCATTGAGCTTCTGTAGTTGTGGCTTAATGATATTTAAAAATGGCTTATATCCAGGGCTAAAGAAAGGAAAAAATATTAGCTCTAGTCAGCCATAATTCAAAGGCTGGGCAGACTGTTATGGATAAACTACTAAACACTGACATGATTAAGAGCAATGAGAGATTACAGGGGAGGAGAAAAGGAGGGAGGTAGGAAAGGCTTGCATGCCCTGCCCAGCACAGAGGGAGTTGCACAAAGAATAAGCCTAAGCCTTAAATTTCTAAGCCCTAGGAGCAGTATTACAACAAAAAGCTGTATAATTGAAAGACCAGGAGGATTTTAGGCATGAAAAGGGACCTTCAGACATTTAAGCTATGTGCACTTAGCAATTAAGGAAAACCATATCCAAGTAAGACAAGTAACTAGCCCCAAATCCACACATAACTGGGAATAAAGACAAGACTAGAGCCCAGGGCTCCTAACTGCCATACACAATTCTTAATCTGGATTTGCCAGTAACTGCCATGGAAAGTTAAATTCACATACACCTTTAACTTTGTATCTTTTCTTTTCAAGTAGACATTTTTAGGTTGTAAACTTTCAATTCTACAGGATTAAATATCTTAATTCTCTGTCTAATTCTAAGTTCATTTGTACTGCATTAGTCTTTTAAGCTAGTGACATGCTTTTGCATTATAAATTATAAATTGACCAATGCTCTAATTTTACTCAATGGATATTACCCATTTAAATAGCTGGGTATATAACTTTTACTAAAGAAAGCATTTTCGTTTCTACTAATTTTAAAATATCCAAAACAATCATATCCAAGCCTTAATGCAAAAGGACAGGATTCACAAAGAATACAAGCCTAAGGAAACCAGAACTCACCAATCTGTCGAAGCCCATCGGTCTACCGCATGTAGTCCTGTCTTTATGTTCTGTAACATCTCTCCATCTACTTCTGAAGATTGTATAATAACCAAAATCTGATTGATTATTGATGATTCTCTAAGAATCAGGCCGATAACAATGCACCAGTCCAGGCATCCTGCCTCCATGAAAACGTGTAGCAAATACCTATATATAAGCATAAACAAAATGACTTTGGCTAAGACAGATCTATAACAGTGGTTCTCAACTTTCCTAATGCCATGACCCTTTAATACAGTTCCTCATGTTGTGGTGACCCCCAACCTAAAATTATTTTTGGTGCTGTAGCAATGATAATTTTAGGGTTAGGGGTCACCACAAACATGAGGAACTGTATGAAAGGGTAACGGCATTAGGAAGGTTGAGAACCACTGATCTGTAAGATGTAGAGAAGGACAATGAACAATAGGGAAGTAGCCCCTATACCCATTTGCCCAGATACCCAAGTAGGCATTCTGTGTGTTCAAATAGCTGAGAAACTTACCTCAGCTGGACCTGGGATTTATGAGGCCCTTTACTTGCCAACTCCATGGAGATGTGCTCTAGCTCTGATTGGGTTAAACTGAGGGTGGAGAAATTTTCATCTACCATTGTCCAGTCTCCATCCACCATGGAGCTACTTTCAGTTAAATCTGTGGCTGAACCAATACTGCATTCATCACCTGATGAAGAATTGCCAAAGGTTATAAACAAACTTCATGGAGAAAATATGTTTACCTTTAATTTAAATATTAGCTGTTTCTCAGATATTGAATTCTCCTCGGGGTTTTGTAACCAAACATTAAATCCACTCCTAAAATTGCCATGTGAACAATAGATGTTTTTAAAAAGTCATTAGAAAGATACCAGATAATATGTACTTTTGAATGGAAAAACATCTACCACCTATGGAGCAGTCCTTCCTACAACACCCCTCCCCACCCTGCATCTAGTTAGAATTTGATCAAGTCTTTAGATTTCAGCATCAATGTACAGGAAATACAGAGGAATCTGTTAAACTAAACCATGTAGATGCAATCAGCAAAACCGTATTGTAGAAAATTTACAAAAGCAAGTTTCTTCAATTAATACATTTGGATGGTTGAGGGTGGGACGAGATGGGAGGTCTGAGAACATTCACTTTAAAAAGAGAAACAAAAAAAAGAAAATTAACACTATCACAATGTGTGAACCTTTTTTGGATCTGGATACGAACTATATAAACATTTATGATGCTCATCAAACTACCAGAAATCTGAATACTTACTGGATATTTGATGGTAACATGGAATTACCAAATATTTTAAGGCTTGATAATGGTACTATGGTTATATATTTTTTTAAAAAAGAATACTTACTTATAAGAAAAATACTAAAATGTTTACAGATAAAATACATCACGTCTTGGATTTGTTTCAGTTAATATAGGAGTGAAGACTTAGATGAACCAAATTTGGTCATGAGTTGATATAGAAAGTTAGCTGATGGATAAATGGAGGGAAGGGGTCTACTATACTATTATCTCTACTTTTTATATATGTTTGAAATTATCTCTTAGAAAAAGAATTTCTAAAAGAAATAATGGTACCACCTCATACCCATTAGGAATGACTACTATCAAATACCAGAATATGGCTTGGCGCCTGTGGCTCAATTGGCTGAGGCGCCAGCCACGTACACCTAAGGTGGCGGGTTCGAATCCCCAGCCCGGGCTCGCCAAACAACAATGATGGCTGCAACCAAAATATGGCCAGGCGTTGTGGCGGGTGCCTGTGGTCCCAGCTGCTTGGGAGGCAGAGGCAGGAGACTCACTTGAGCCCAGGAGTTGGAGGTTGCTATGAGCTGTGATGCCATGGCACTCTACCCAGGGGGATAGCTTGAGGCTCCGTCTCAAAAAACAAAACAAAACAAAAAAACCCCCAGAATATAAGTGTTTATAAGGAGGCAGAGTAATTAGAACCTCTACTGGTGGCAATGTAAAGTGGTGGGTGCAGTTTCTATGGAAAAAACAGTGTCATAATCCTTTAAAAACTTACAAATACAATTACCAAGTGATTCAGCAATCCCATTTCTGGGTATAAAAGAAATGAAAGCAGAGTCTCAAAGGGATATTTGTATACCCACATTCACAGATACAGCGACATTATTCACAATAACCAAAAGATGGCAGCAACTCAAGTGTCCCTTAGTGGATGAATGGATAAACAAAACATGGTGTACCTGTACAACAGAGTATCATTCAGCCTCAAAAAGGAGGGAGATTCTGATATGTCCTATAATATGAGGATATTATGCTAATGTGAAATTGGTCACAAAAAGACAAATACTGTATTATTCCCTTATATGAAGTACCTTGAATAGTTAAATTAATAGAGACAGAAAACAGAATGGTGGCTGCCTGTACCTGGAAGGGAAAGAAGAATGGGAAGTTGTTTTTATTAAGTTAACAGATACTGAGTTTTAGTTTTCCAAGATGAAAAATGTTCTGGAGATTGAATGGACAACAACGTCGTATAAACTACTGATCTATTTGGTTAAAAATGGTTAAGACTACTGAACTAACTACTTGTTTAAAAATGGTTAAGATGGCAAATTTTATGTGTTTTCTACCATAATTTAAAAAAAGATGGCACAGTATGTAATTTGATGGTGTCCTGTACTGCCGAGAAAAAAAAAAAAGAATAAAAGAAAAAAAGATAGCAGCTATGAGCCTCCCCACATAGAAGCTTGGATGACAGACTGATAAATGGTTAGATGACTGCCTGGCCATCAAGAAAGCTGCAAAAAACAAAAATCAGATCAATTACCATTTAAGCTCCAAAATTTTATAATCCTATACCAACATAAATTGCTTCAAAACCTCTTCAGTTTATAATTGACCCATAGAACAGAGGTGGTGTATAGTTTTTATAAAGGGCCAAATAGTATTTTCAACTTTGAAGGCCAAGAGGCAAAATAAAGGATATTATGTGGGAAAAGCAGATTTCCACAAATTTTTTATTGATGAAATAAAAAATGGCAATAGAGTCCATTTTTTATGACCCAAGTCTCATCACTGTAAAAATAAAATTCTTTATATAGGAATAACATTTTGCTTCCTTGGGGCTCTAAGTTATATTTCCTTATCATCAACATTGAGTGCAAAAGATTAACTTATTCAGGCTGATCTGTACTGAGATTTTACCTATTTTATCTATATAAAACAGATATAACAAAGTATATACAGTCAACCCCAATTTGCCTTTGTTCTAGTATCTATCCATCTCTCCAGTGGACAGTAATGGCTAATCCTCCAGGATGTTCAAAGAAAACAGTGAAGTTCTATTTTTTGAGTGACATATAAACTTTCTTCAAAGAAAATGAAGAAGAGCTAGGAGCTAAAATGACATTTACCTTTATTAGATAAAGGTGACAGGAAGGCATCCTGCATTTGTGTTCCATGGGATGAGGCTGTATCTATCTCATGATGGGTGGGGCCAATGTTGCTAAGCCAGCTCTGACTTCGCTGGATATTGGAGATGCCAGGATCCATCTCAAGGTTTAAAAAAGGATCAGCTGATTGAGACTTTAATAGGTGCTCTCCCACTGCAGGGTAGGTCCAAAACCAAAAAGTGGGGAGAGAGAAATTTAAGATGCACACATTGCTACTTCCAATTCAGTTCTGTTAGCCTTCCCAACCTGCCCACCTAATACTAACAGTGTAAAGCCAACTAACAGTCCTACACTGTAATCTACCCCAAAACTAGAGATGTGGGACTGTAGCACAACAGACTGACCACATAATGCCATCTAATAGTCTTATCATTACATCTCTTACTGGAACTAGGCAAAACTTTATTCTGTTCAATCTTCTAAGCAATTTGCCTTGGTTTCCTAGATGACATATTTCCAAATGCCTAAATAAAAAGTTTGTCTAAAATTTTTGTAAATAATAATTACAACAGTCTTCATAAAAAGATCTCTGAAAAACTTCAACATTTAATTTTTCTTTTACCAAAAAATACAGTTTTACTTTGTCCTTTCCTAGTTTAGAAGCTGGTCCAAGATGTCAAAGATGCATTTTTACTAATTCCCTGGAATGAGTCCTGTCAGGTAAGTCACAATTTAGCTTATTTTGAGGTCCATGTCTAACTGGTTCCAAAACTCCTTCCTGCAATAAAATAAGCATGGGTAGCTTTTACATTCAGCCAGTTCTTAACTTGTTTATAATCTAACATAACAATGAACAGATTTATGAATTAGACTTCATTTCTCAAGACTTAGGTTCTTCTACTTTATTTACATCCTTGATCCAATGGTAGATGTTCCAACTAATGTACACAGACTTGGCTTTTATCTGCTTCTGAGTTTGGAATGAAACTTCCTTGCCTATCAACTATTAGCAAAATGTCTAAATACTTGGACAATTTTCCTTTTACAAGTGACATTACCTGTTCGGTATTTTCCATTTTTGAAAGGAGAACTGATAGAAGAGGCTGGGAGGATAGGAAGTGGCCACAGGAAATCTTTGTGGAGTCTCTTCAAGGCTATTACAAAGTTGTCTACCCGGGCAGCTCGGGTACGTTCCTTGCACAGCCAAGTGATTAGCTCAAAGCCCAGTTGAGCTGCAAAGCAGCCAAGGTCTTTTAAGCGCACATCTTCTAAGAGGCGCCGAGCATGTCTCCAGAGCATCATGTCAATGTACATGTTCTCAGCACAGTCACTGTCTTTACTCCACCTATAAGTGGAAATAAGAAAGCTACAGAATAGCATTTACTGGAAGATTTCACATACTTTTTATCTAGTAACACTAACAAAGCTGACAAGGAGGTAAGAGATCCAACATCTACTTCTGACTGAAAAGGATTATGAAGCACCAGAGTTTCTCCTCTGTGTGATCTCAAAACTGTTGAACACTTGGAACACAGTAGGCCTGTAAGAAGTTTTTGTAGGATGAATATATAGGAGGAAAAAAAAAAGAACCAGACCAGAAAGAGGGTGGTGAGTGGTTGAAGCCCATTTTTAAATTCAAGGTATGGCTGAGAAGATACTGTTGGGCCTGGCAGTTGTTTACGCTCTACTTGTAGACAACACATAGTAGTGTGTATGTGTGCACACTGGGTAGTGGAGTTAATGGCCAGTGGTAACAGAAAGTAGTAAAAATATCATAATACAAAACATTCAATAAGTTTTCAATATGTGCCAGGCACTGCAATAGGAATGCAAACAATATAAAGAATTAGATAAGAAAAAAAAAACAAGAGACAAGAATATATAACCACATAGGAATACACAGACTTCACAAACCAGAGGAAACTGTAATGTTTTTATAACATTCAGTGTGAGTTCATAGTTATCTCTCAGGATATAATAACCTATCTATGGGTGATGGAGGTTTCAGTCTAAGAATACAATTCCTATTGCTCTCCCTCTGTTTAATGACTTCTATAAGGAAAGTCAAATGCTTGTCAAGGTGTATAGTCAGAAAGAAAGAAAGGCAAAACTACTGACTTTTAAGAAGGCCTTTGGATTATCCAGATAAATCTATATTCTGGAAAGAAAGGCACAACTACTGACTTTTAAGAAGGCCTTTGGATTATCCAGATAAATCTATATTCTGTTTTAGTCTAGTCCTCAATTATCAAAGGTAATTTACAGTTAGTTGCATTCAGAATAGGTACATTAAAACCCACTCTAGAAAAAGGGGCAGAAACTACAGAGTAATGAAGTGAACGTAAGAGGAAGAAAAAAGGGGGGCTGCCTTCTGTGCGGTCTCCAAGCCTTTTGGGAATGGAAAAAGGAATTGGAACTGGATTAAATATTTGTTTCCAAAAAACCCAAATTTATAAATGCTCTGAAATGCATGATGTCACAGATGCCAAAAAAACAGTAATAGTTCTACATTCTTTTACCTTTTTCCAGAAGGACCAGATGGCATACTTAATGTTTTCTGTAAGCTGAATTTACTAGAAGGAACATTTTCAGCTGACTGGGATAAACTGATGCTTCGATTTCTGAAGAACTCAAATCCACCACTTGAACTGGGTTCCTATGATTACATATAATGTGCAGTACAGTTAGAGAAAGACACCATGTATGTGTATGACCTACAGAGGTTGTATGATTGCAACTAACCTGAGCTGTGGGTGTGGATGGAGGTGTCTCAGATTCTCCAGAGCCAATAGCTTTAAGAAATCGAATCATGTGTCGACATAGGTCCCATTTGCCTTGTTCTAGTGCTGTGTTGAACAGAAGGGTGGCATGTTGCCTACTTACTGCTGGGACTTCCATATTCTACAAAAACCAAAGAAGACAGTGTTCCTTTTATACTATACTATGAGCAATTCTTTATTGCCACAGTTATCTAAACCAAGGGATGTAACCTTAACACTGCAGAGGTTAGTATAATAGTAAGATTAAAATGAACATTAAAAAGTAACGTATAAGGAAAAATGATGTAAGTACTCTTCTGGTATAATATGAACTATCATTTACTGAACTCCCATTATATGCCAAATACATACACTATTTCACTTATTTCTCCCAGTGACTCTGCCAAATAGCTGGATCATTCCTGTTTTGCAGACAAAGAAACTTAATTAAGTAAATTGCTGAAGATCAGCAGAAAGCAAGAATCTAAATCTAGATTTGCCTGACCCCAGAAAAGCCCAGTCCTGCCTCCTGTTAAAGAGTTTTCTAAGGCCGTGACTTGGGCAATAGCAAGTAGTAAGCACCAGTATACATTCAGAATCCTCAATACTTCCTTCACAAATTTAACCTTACTACCTGTCTTGGTCTTCATGGGATAATGTCAGACAAGTTTAATGGTAATTATTTGCCAATCCATTGCAATTTAAGAATTATCCTGCAGAAAAAATTCTCTAATTCCACTGTAAGGGACATCACTGAAAGTCTAAGGTGGGATCCAGAACATCAAATAGCTGCATTTATTTTGATTCCGTTTTATAAATCTATTGCCTTTTTAGGGTTAGGTATGGAACCACAGAATCCCAGAGTTACCCAGACTCTGAATATCTCCTCTGGTTTTAGTCAGTTGTTATGAAACAAATAAGCTGATACTAACTGTGTTTCAGGCGGAGATTCAAACTAGGTTTATGATAAGCTTCCTCTACCAGTGAAAACAACTTTGCAGTAATTTGAAAGAAGCTTTAAATGTGGCCTATCAAATCCATATTAGATGTATAGGAATAACTATCAAGTCCTTTTATCAAATATATAATAAAAAAAATTTTCAGTAGTCTCAAAGAACCCATTATTTTGAGAAAAATCAGGTACTGTGAAGGCCATTTCTGTGGCAGACCTTCTCAGCTTGTTTTGGGGAGCCTGTGCTTTAATTAGTGTCCCCTCAGCAACTCCACACTGTAAGGAAGAAAATCTATAATATTGTGAGGAGCTCAGAACCAACCCACTAATATCCAGAATAATACTTTCTTTGTTATGTTTTCTATGTAACATTTCAATAATCTTATGTAATATTTCTTATGCTTATATTATCTCAATATATGTAACAAATTTCTTCAATAATTACTCAAATAATAATCTGAACTCATTAACCTGTTTTAGGCCTATTTATGGATAAAACTAACATTCCAAGAAATCTGTGGTCATTTGACAAGTCTGAGTTATTCAAAGTGAAAGACAAATTAATTTCTTAAACACAATCACAAAATAAACACAGAACTTTTTTTTCTAAGTTTAACCTCATCAATACCTGACCTTTACAAGAAGAAAACTGTTACCTGTAAGATAATAAGGTAAGAGGCAGCTGTGTCCAAATCCTGAGCCATCAAACATTCCTCAAACAAGTCCTTGGGGTTTCCAACAGCTGCAAAAAGGTAATTCCACAGGGCATACTCAGTCTTTCTGGCACAATGGACAACTGTCTGCAGGAAGAGGGGGAACTCCGTAATAAATTTTGCCACAGTGGGAAGGAGAGGGTCGGGAATGGGCTCCCGTGAGGTAGCTTCTTCTTCCAGGACTTCATGGAGCATAAGCTCCAGCACGTGGGGGAAGTAAGGTAATGCTGCGCAGGACTGGGCCAAGAGCAAGGCTTGCTCCCCAAGGTTTCTGACTAGAAGCTGACGTAAAATATGGTGCAGGTAGATCTGAGAAGTTCTCTCCACAACACAGAAAGGGAAGAGCACCTCTAGCTGTTCCCTAGTATTGTTCCGAGTATACAAAGAATCATACAGTAAAGTGTCATTGACAGCACCGAGGACTAATGCGTCTTCAAACAGAACAGCCAGAGGGTAAATATTGATGTGGAAAGGCAGCATGATCCTCTGGGACAAGAAGGAATGGGGCTTGCGGTGATCCCTAGGGAAGAGAGGGAGCCAAACTTTCATCCCCGCACCACCACAGCTCAGCCAGAGAGCCTCTAGAAGGTGACGTTTTTGTTTACTTGCTCGACATGTAGTCCAGACATTTTCAACAGACTGAGCGAGTACAACGGGAGGACAGAATGGCAGCTGGAGAAGGAGAGACAAGAATCAGAACCCATTACATTTGTAGATTCTTTTTTTTTTTTTTTTTGAGACGGTGCCTCAAGCTATCCCCCTGGGTAGAGTGCCATGGCATCACAGCTCATAGCAACCTCCAACTCCTGGGCTCAAGCGAGTCTCCTGCCTCCGCCTCCCAAGTAGCTGGGAGCACAGGCGCCCGCCACAATGCCTGGGCCAGCCATCATTGTTGTTTGGCGGGCCCAGGCTGGGGATTCGAACCCGCCACCTAGGTGTACGTGGCTGGCACCTTAGCCGATTGAGCCACAGGCGCCGAGCCACTTATTTTTCTTTATCTCCTTGATCACAGTTACAAAACATACTTTAAAACAATTGTCTGCTATTTTTACCATCTGAGTTCTCTTGGATTTAGTCACCATTGATTAGTTTTTGCCTTGAATATGGGTCACATTTTCCTATTTATGTGTTTTGTAATTTTGATTGTGTCCTCAGACATTGTAGAGACTGCATTTGGCTATGTTTTCATAAGAGAAACAAAGAGCATAGAATGTTTTTCTTTTACCAGATAGTTAATTTGGCTAAATTCAAACTTCATATTCAGAAGTCTCCTCGTAGTTAATTTAGGGTGCCATAAGCAACTTGGCGTCTCCATGTTCAGTAACCCATCTGTCAGAGACTGGATAAATGTCACACCTAAAACTCACGGTCCTTCCTGTTAGCTCTATTTTTTCCACAGTTTTTTCTTTGCAGCCTCTACAGTTGTCCTCAACTATTTCCTTTGTTTCATTTGACCAAAGGGATAATGGGGATCTATTTCAGCTGTAGTCACTTTGTGGGGTATCTACCACAGCTGCCCTCAACATCAGAGTCACTTTAAAAAGTGAAAAACTCATCCTTTTATGTCAAGTGTCAACCATTTTCTAGATCTGCCTGCTTCTGCTCACTCCCTAGTGAACTCTGGTAAATTCTAAAGGCAGTCCATAGTTAATGGTTATTAATTCTAGGAAAATAGGTTCAGATGGATGCTCTCAACTAAACCTGGGAGAGAAACAGTGCTATGGCCCTGAAAGCTTTTTTCCTTAACTTTTATGTTGTCAACTTTACCACTATGTTCTTGCCTTTTGATTTTGAGATATACCTGAAAATCCTTTCCCCATATCTAGGTCATAGAGGAATTCACCCATTTTTTTCATCTAATATGTATTTGGATGGTATCACTTCTACATTTTAGATAACTTTCTGTTCTTCTTGTCTACCTGTTTGCAGGTGAAATACTTATAACATGGAGTCTCTGAAGTGTCTACTAGTATTGGGGGGGAGCTGCTGCATAACTCACACCTCTTCTTTTATCCCTTTCTACCTATGTTTGCATGCTGTTTTATATTTAATTTTTCAAGTCAATTTGTCTGGATCCACAATATGATTATTATATTTACTTGGGCCATCAAATTTTCAGGTTAACTTCTGGAGGACTGACAGATTTATGATGGTTCCATATACTGCCCAGGAATGAGAAATTATTTCCATTAACTAGCCTTACTGCTACTGAGCTGTTTAAGACCTTTCTTCATCAAGCTTCCTCATTTTATTCTGAAACATTGTAAGTTTTGATTGGTTTTATACACAGGACTTTCTATGTCATCATGTAACTTATTATTTGTGGATATGAAGGCTACTGATTTTTGACTATTAATTTTATAACTTGCTACCTTCCTAAATTCTTCTGTTATTTGAGTCAATTCTTAACTCTGATTCTCTTGGGGTTGCTTATTATATTATCATGTTAACTGCAAATAGTCTACTTCTATAGTAGATTTTATGATAATTTATTTCCTTTTATATAATTACTCATACTTATAGAACATTAGCAATTATTATATGGAAGAATGGTCCTCTTTTCTTTCTGCTAAAGAAAAACATAAATGAAGCACTAGAATATGCACATACATAATCATCCTAAACAAGTCTGCATTCTCATATCTTTATTTAATTAATGCTGCTGATAGTCATCAAAGTCATTTGTTATCATTAATGGAGACAGTCATAGGAATTTTTTAAATATCCATACAGTCAACTTTACTATTAGATATTATAATATGGAACTATCCCTGAATTCTTGGAATATAACTTCTTAATGCCATATTTGCAGTATAATTGTTTTATTTCACTCAAAATTTATGAGGCACATAAGTTTAAATTTCTAAACATAAGCAACAAATTTAGTCCTATATCTATTACTGATTGCTAAACTACACCTATTTTTTAAGAAAATGAAGAACACAGTGAAAGAACCTACACTTGAGATGTATGGTTAACACAGAAGTAGGATTATAAAATGACAAGTGGGTTTACATAATTTTTTGTGTGTATGTCTTTATATTATTTTACTATTTGTGATACACACACACACACACACATATATATATATATATATAAATTATATAATTTGGAAAACATTTTACTAAGTAATAAAAATAATACTATTATTGCATACTACCATAGATCCACCAATGCTACAATCCCTGATACATGTCTCCACTATGCCCTCTATAAGCTTTATTCATGGCATGATTTGCATTTTTCTATTATCATAATTTATATATGTGTCTCCCACAGTAGGCTCTGAGCCCTTAGGAACAGTGACCCGGGTCCATTAGTCTTCATATATCCACGGACTTAAAACCCATTATACACAGAGTGAGTGTATCATAGACATTTTTGGTGTGGCAGATAAACCTTTCTTTGTGGATGATGTCCTGTATGTGCACTCTGAAGGATTCAGGAAACAGACTAAATTCTGCCCCATCCTGCGTCCCTGTGAATATAGAAAGAAACATGATAGTATGGCTACTCTGAGAAGCAGTCTGAGCTCACCAGTGTGGAGTCCTCTCCCCATAACTATAACTACTATCCTCACAAAGGTGAGTTAGTGACATTTCCAAGAGTCTCTCTTAGCACTGGGAATATTGGAGCAAATCCGGGACTGGTGCCATTACTCTGAATTCTAACTCTGTAACATTCAGACTCTTGTCTGAACAATGTCTTCTATGATCCCATGAGAATGACTCTTGGTAATTTGATCCTGAGGGTACTTTTTGTGCT
The DNA here is from genome assembly GCA_963574575.1 of Galagoides demidoff. Taxonomy (NCBI): domain Eukaryota; kingdom Metazoa; phylum Chordata; class Mammalia; order Primates; family Galagidae; genus Galagoides; species Galagoides demidoff. The sequence continues at coordinate 24,448 of CAUYQV010081263.1, forward strand.
CCAGATTGTAATTGGAGGCATGGGCAATACCATTCTCCTCATAACCTATTCCTCTACAACCTGCACTGGCCAAGCACTCAAGCCCATACACCTGATCCTCACCAACTTAGCTGTGGCCAATCTCTTGGTTATTTTCTTCAAAGGGATACCTCAAATAATATTTATCTGGGGAAGGACAACCATCCTGGGAAATACTGCATGTCAAGTTGTCTATTATATCCACAGAACAGCACGGGGCCTTTCTCTCTGCACTACTTGTTACTTGAGCAGTTTTCAGGCCATTACCATCAGCCCTAGAACTGGACGGTGGATGAAGCTCAAAGATACAGCTTTGAAGAACATTGGGTTCTTCTGCTTTTTATGCTGGATCTCCAATCTGTTAATAAATGTCTTTGTTCCTATGAGTATTCAGGCCCTTCAGCATATCTACAATTCTACTAAGATACAGAATTATGGACTGTGCTCTTCTAAAAGTCCTGAAGCAACTTTTGCTGTGATTTACACAACTCTCATGACTTTCCCAGATGTTGTGTTCATGGGACTCATGGCTGGGACCAGTGTCTACATGGTCCTTCTCCTACACAGACACCACCAGAGAGTGAGCCATATTCACACCCTCAGCACCTCCCACAAGTTCTCCCCTGAGGAAAAAGCCACTAAGACCATTCTACTTCTAGCATCCACTTTCATTTTATTTTACTTCGCTAATTCCTTTTTTATAATTTATAATGCTATTTTTTTAAAAACTCAACCCTGGTTTCTTAATGTTAATATCTTCCTGCCCTTATGTTATCCCACCCTTAGCCCTCTGATACTGATGCTTCGAGATCCTCAATCACTAATTTTTTTCCTTTGATGGTAAAAGAAAAATTCCAAAATACAAAAGGTCCCATTCACAACAGTGTTTCTTTTCTTCAAAAAATCTAATTCTTCTCTTACTCAAGGGAGAATGCATGGGTGTCTAGAACATGACAAGCAAACACTCAAAGAGCTAACCAAAAAAAAGATTTGGATAACCTTGACTTAGCTATGGACAGGTTTTCAGCTTAACTCAGAAGGCAGATACCCAACCAGATAAACACAAAACTGGTGATGTTAGCACCATTTGACGTTTTCTGATTACCTTGTTTCTCTGAAATATTTGATGGAAGCCTGAAATTTTGGTTGTGTATAATTTGGTGACATATTAGATTATTTATTTATTTATTAGGAAAAATTGGGTGCATATTGTGCATTAATAAATAGTAAAAATTCTGTGTACCAACTACATCCTTGTATATATAATCCATGGGCTTCTAGTTTATCATTATAAAACTAAGTCTATTTACCTATAGGATTAATAAATTTTGTTCTCGCAGAGTTATAGCATTGTCAGATTTTATAATGAAATAATAGAGGAATTATTAACTTACAGTTTTTTAGGAGGGAAAAAAATCAATCTCTCTGTGAGATAACTTCCTGTTCTTAGTAACACCCTCCCCAACCCCAAGAGTTCCCTTTTTATAAGCCATTGAGGATTCCATTAGGTTAAAGGAATATCATTTTTTTTCCAATTCATAAACCTATTAATTAAATGTGCCTTTTAGAGTTTATTTCTGAAAAGCTCCACAACAAAGGAATGTGAACCACAATCCTCTGCATCAGAAACATGTGGAAAGATGTCTGTCTTCACCTCTGCTGGAGGAAACACACATGGCATTCACATCCACTGTACCTTGTGCATTTGGCTCCAATTCCTTTTTCACACCCCATAAATCAGTTTTTGCTTGACATCAAATGCTGCATTTTTCTTCCTTTCTTTAGGATGACACAACATCGCACTGCTTTATTTCTGTTTCCATCTTCCTTTTCCCTCTCTTATTCCTTCTCTTCTTGCTCTTTAAAATAAAATAAAGTCTACACTTTTATATCCTAATCATGGACTGGAGAAATTTCTCTATCACCTCCTCCCATAACCCATCTCACTGATGAGGTTGTCATCCTAAACCTTATTCAGTATGTGACCATTCTGACCCTATATTTGTCTTGTATACAATTTCACTATTGTACACCTTTGTACATGAAACTTACAAAAGATTGTCTCATAGATTGCCTACAGGGTACAACTATTAATTACTTACTCAGAGGTCACATATTCCTTCCTTCCCCAACTCCTTATCAAACACTATTTACAAAGTGATAACAGAGAACTACAATCTCACAAATGCACTTTCCACTAGACAAAACAATTTCTCTTAACTAACCACCAATTATACCAATGTGACCATGAAGGTCTTTTCTACAACACACTCTTTAAATTATCTTACTAAAAATGTTTTGATGCCTCAAATGACAAACATAGGACCCTTGTCTGTACCATAATACATCAACAAAAACTATATCATTTCTATCCTCTCCCCCCCTTTTTTTTTTTTGTTAAGTTTGTTTGATATTGAGGTAGTGTTTTACCCTGTTGCCCTGCATAGAGTAATCTGGTGTCAAAGCTCACAACAATCCTCAAACTCAAGGCTTCAAGCAATCCTCCTGCCTCAGCCTCCCAAGTGGGTGGGACTACAGGCATTCGCTACTACATTGGACTAATTTTTCTATTCTTTGTAGAGATGGCTTTTCACTTTAGCTCAGGCTGTTTTTGAATTCTTGAGCTCAAGTATTTTCCCACCTTGGCCTCCCGTAGTGTGGGCCACCACACCTGGTCCCAAACCTGGGGCTCAGCTCCCAGAAAAACAGGATCAACTCCCTTATACAAACACTTGGTTTAAAATTTTAACCCCAATGTTATGTATAAGCCTTCAAACAGAAACAGATGACCGTACACCCCTTAGACATACTTTTATCTGTAGAGACAAAATATAAATAAAAATAAAAAATAAAAGCCTCTTCAGACTTATGAGTCCTCAGAATATTAGTCAATAGGGCACACTTGTAACTTATTAAATCTCCTTATAACTCCCCTCACAGTCTACAATGGTTCTTAACAGAGACTTAAGCTGAAAACATACCAAGGCAATATCTCCCAGGATAAATTCCAAATAGTGATGACTATTTCTTTGATATACTCCACTACACTAGCAGTGAGCTACAACTCATCCACATGTTCTTTAAAACCTATCCATAACCTTAAAAATAATCACTGGTAAAACTACATTGCCAATAGCCATTTAACAAAAATCTTTAGAATCTAATTCAAGTGCTTCTTGATAATCACATTACTCTTGAGTATATATATATATATATATATATATATATATATATATATATATATGTTTGTTTGTTTGTTTAATTTTTATTTTTGGCCAAAGGGAAGAGTTTACTTAGGAGGATAGGAGGACAGTTGAATACAGAAGAAAAAAAATCTTTGATAGGAAAAATTCTCTTTATTTTTCTTGGACATTTTCTCTCATTAATGAGTCAATATCAGCTGGTCAAAGCCTACTTAATTCAATACATAATACACCTTTTATCAAACTCTGAAAAGACAGGAACTACCTCAACTTGATCAAACATCTATGAGTAACCTACAGTGTAAGTTATCACCATCCTGCTTACTGGTAAAACACTTAAAATATCCCCACTGAAGCCAAGAGAAAGCCAAAGACACTGCTATTAAATTACTGATTCCTTACTCAGCATTTTAAATGTGCCATGCTTTCTTCTTGCTTCTATTAACCTTCTGTACCTTTTGTTTGATTCATCAAATTTTCTTTGATCCACTTTTTCCTCAATCTGTTAGAAATTTTATATTCTATTTCAGTTTATTATGTGGTTTCAAATTAATATCTGCATTTCTACTTTAAACATCTTGTCTAGGGTTTTATTATTCTCCAATAATCTGCACTTATAAGCCTTAGGACTAGACAAGAATTTAATAAAATTTATCTTCTTGTAGATTTTCTCATATTCCAAATCCCTACATCAGTCTTCTGGAAGTTTAATCCCAGGTTATCCATTTTTCGCCGGTTCTTTTTAAAGTCTACTTGTTCCTCTTTTACTTGTTTGTTTACTCCTAGCTCAAAACCATCTGAGCTTTCACTGCAGGCAACAGCTACAGTCAAAATGCTTTCAACAGGAAGAGGTTTAATACCTTGTGTACTAAGCTTGGGATAAGCTTGTGCTTCAGCTCCTGTTTAATTGGGATTCTACCTCTTTTTCTCTAGGCCTCTCCTCCTTTCATATGGCCTTGTTCTTTCCAGCAATATTTCTTTAGTCACAGAATTCAGAAGTATTTTCCCTCAAAGATCTGAGGACATATACCATGTGTTCTTACATTGATAAATGTCAAGAGGAGAAGTCTAATGTCAGCCTAACTACTTTTCTTTTAGGTCTCATCTCTCAGGCAGCTTCTTGAATTTTCTCTTCACTATACTTCACACTTCCAAATACATGTTGCTATTCTTGTATCCTTCTGAGGCTTCATATCCATCTTCAGTCAGGGGATAACATTAGCCATTATTTTTTTGTATATTTCTCTCATCCAAATGTCCTGTTTTCTTGGTAGAACTCTTGTGTAGACCAGCTTCTGGATCCTCAGTGTGACCCATCTGTCCCACTGCCTCTCACTCTCTTTCTGTATCCTGGGGCTCACTGTGCCCATGCATCTACTTTACTGATTTACTCTCCAGTCCTTCCCATTCTGTGATTCAAACAGAATTGACAGGCTTTTGTATTCCAACAGCTCTGTTTTTCATTCCAAGTATGTCTAATTGGCCTCTAATAGGTCTTTTATGTAAGTACATGCTATTTTTCAGGGATACAATTGAGAAGGGACACTAACAATGGAGCTTCAATGGAGGGGGTTAGGAGGAAAACCTGGCCTGTTGAATCAGGAAGTCTGCAGGGCCCAGGACAATGTGGATATGAAGTAATGTAAGCAAGGACAAATAGAAAGAGACCACCAACTCTTAATAGAAAAGGGTGATACAGCCTGAAGGTGCAGAGAGGCCAATGAAAGACTTGAAGCCCATTTCAAATGGAGTATTTAATACCCTTGAAGACCTCTGTCTCGGTCTCTCACCTTTTCTCCTTCAAAGAGTCATCTGCTTCCAACTCTCTTTGAAGGTGCTCCAAACTTTCTCTTTGTTCTTCCTGAATAAAATCTCTCTTTACCTTGAAACTTGTGTATGTTACCTTTGCTTTCTATCTGGATTGCTTATGCCACTCCAGTTTTAAATTTCCACTCAGTTTTCCTTTCCATTACCGCTGTGCCTTAGTTAAAATTTCTAACTCAGTTGAGTAATTGAGCCACATCTACTCATCTAACTACATCTGGATTAGGGAAGCAGGATCCCCAACCTCTAATACTAACATCTGAGTATATTAATTATGCTCTTTCAGAGTCTTTTACTGGATCTTCTATTAGTTTTTTTTTTCCTTGGATATAACTTTTTTCCTTTTCTTTCACAATGTAGTTTTTTTTTAAATGTTAGGTGGTTATGGAAACAAACCTGAACAAGCTTCATGTAGGGAGTGAAAAAATTGTGGGACAGGAGGTCCAGGGAAACTGCTGGCTTAATTTCAATGAGGACCAAGCTAATAATGACTTGTGCATCTTTGATAAAACTTTGAAAAGCATAAAAACCTGGAGGGGCAGATAGGTGACACCAGCAGGGTCCTGAGTACAGGATTTGTGGGCTCAATACTGACAATACATGTAGAGGTTCTAGTTGAGATGGGTGGGAAGGAAAGAGGGAGCAGAAATGGGGCTTAAGCTTGGAGCTGAGGGGAAACAATATTTAGCAAAAGCCTAGATCAGAGAAAGGGAGGTTGGCAGCAGGTAACATGTTCATGTGCAACATGGATGAGGAACTCTGGATTCCCTACATGTACATGCTAAAAGAAGTCTGGAAGAAGCTCACAGCTAACATAGGCATGGGTCTGAAACTTATTCAGGGACAGATGTATGACCTTGTCTGCCTCAGGAAAGACACTTACTTATCCAGAGGGATGGGGAAACTCCTGCTGGTGCACATCAGTCTGGGCTGGGGAGGAGCAGGGCTTATGCTGATGCTGGTTCTAGTAAGAGGTAAGGATGATGTCATCCCAGTTTCTACCTCCACACAGTGGCCCAGCTATACATGCAAAACTGGCTCCTCACAGAGCCCAGGGTCCCTCTGTGGCCTGCCCACTACAAAAGCCTCACTGTACCTGATGGGTCCTTTCCTCTCAGTGGCCTCTTTCTGCAGGGTAATCTGCCTCTGTGTTAATCCAGGGTCTCACATCTCATAGATTTTACATAAGCAGTGGGTTTTGCAGGTTTGCCTGGCTCAGAGGGAAAATCTGCTCCCACAGGGTCTTCATGATCTACAGCAGAGCAGCCTGCCTCCTCAGGGGGTCCATATGAGGCTTGATTAGAGACCATGAGGCACCACTACATGGGAGGCCTTTGTCTCTCCAGGAGTTATCTGATCCTGCTGGCGTGGAATTCCCTGCCTCTAGCTCTGAAAGTCTGAAAATTAGGAGTCTCTTCTAAGACATTCCAAAAAGAGAGGCCCCAGGAGCCATGAGCCCACATGCCTGTGCTCAGCATTGCTCCCACCAAGCTCATAAGAGCAAGCACAGAGGTGTCCAGTGGAAAGCAGATTCTCTTGTCTTTATCTTAAAACATCAAGAAAGTGTTTGTCATAACCAATTCTTCATGTTGCATTCAGATAAATACCTCCAAAAGAGTAACAACACACGTTAGTAAAATTAAACAACAAGCTTCATGGTTACAACAGGTTAGCAGAGATGATTGGAAAAGGTGAGAATAGTTCTCCAAATTATTCTCTTACATTCCTTAAAATACTAACTCTATTCATTCAGAAGTCTTAAAATTTAGCGTTTCTCTTTTACTACTGGTTTTCTCAATTCACCTTATGACAACATATTAATTTCATACAGGCTAAAACATTATTTCAAAACAACAAAAACATTAAATTAATGATACCAGAGGCAATCATTCATCTGTGAATCTTGAATAGTTTCATATACAGACTCAAAATTTTCATTCCTCATACTCCATCCACATTCCATTTCAACAAAAAGTAGATATATCAATTGATATATTTCTCAATATTTTAAAAAATAACAAATTGAATGATGGGGGAGTTGTAGCAAGCTCTATAAACAAGAAAAAAAATTAATGTTTTTTGTAGGTCTCTTATGTTTCAAGTTCCCAAGGCAGTAAGATTTGCTGACCAGAACTTAGTAATTTCTCTTTTTCAAGGGGTCTATTTACAACCATGAGATAACTATAGAACCTTATACCACCTGTTTGTAGAAGAAGCAAAATGCCACCAAAAATGCCCAAGGACCACTGAGCCTGTACTAGGCTGAAAGAATGACCAATATTAACTGAAAGCCTACTAGCGTATTGAAATGTGCACACTGAAAAGGGACTTATCCACCATTTTTTATCATGGCTCACTGTGCTTGAATGCCCTGCACTACAACCCAAACACATAATGATACTCACTCCCATCATGTATTATTCATCTCACCTCCAGAAAAATACCCTGACCCTGTTTGTTGAGAAGGTGAATTAAAGGCAATTCACATATCCCCGTCTCACTAGAAATGCCCACTGTAATAAATCTTTTCTTCCAAAATATATCCCAGTAATTTGTTTTCTATATGACCAACAACAGTGAATCAACTATGTGGGTTCCTTAATAGCCCCTCACTGTGGTCTTTCTTCCAGAGCTGTGGCTGAACCAGAACAGAATGAGTTCTCTCCAAAACTCTTAAAAGGCTTCCTCAAATAGCTTGTGCTTCTGGCATAGCCAGAGATTGAAAAAAGTATGGCTTAATTGATGGGAGAAGCCTGCAAGTGAAGCATAGAGTTAGAGAGTGGATTAGGGGTCCTCCCTGGACTCTGGCACCTACTCACTGCCTGGGCTAACTAGCCCCTGTGGATTCTGGGGTGCATGTGTGTTGCTGTTAGGGTCTCACAGAGAAGTGGTGTTGCAGAGCATAAGACCTGCAATTGAAATTGTACATGTAAATAAAGCAGACCACCCCTCTCTCATGGAAGTGGCAAGTTTCTTTATTTTCTCCTGGCTTAAATAGCCAGCTCGGCACATGCGCACTGTACATCAATGACCTCATTAATGTTCATTAAAATCCCTCTGCATGTGCAAACTGTACATCAATAACTTCATTAATATTCATTACAATTCATAATCTATCTCATGAATAAACATCTATGACTATCTTGTGAGCAGATCCTCCCTAGTAATCTACAAATTAACTGATACCACTTTATCTAACAATCCTGCTAACATAATCTTTTTAACATAATCCTCTCTAACGTAATTCTTTTAACATAACTTAATGGAGAACATGTTGTTGGCCATTACTTCTTTGTTCTTGTCCGATGAAGCCTGAGGCTTTGGGGGAGGGAGAAAGGTAGATTGAATACTTGCCCTTACTGGCCTCATCATCTGGAGGCAGTTACTTTAATGATAAAGAAGACATAATTAAGAAATTCCTAAGACATACAGGAACTTGTTTGCAAGCCTCTGCTCCCATGTGGGCCTTAAGTCAGGGGGGTTTTATGCCCAAAATGAACCAGGATGACCTTAGGTCAGGGGGGTTTTATGCCTGCAACCAACTTGGCCTTATGGGATTCTGACGCAGTTTCTCACAAGTATGCCTGCAAAAAGTCTTTTCACTGCACTCTCAGTTTTTTTGGCCAGAGGCATATAGGCATTTCACCTATACATGTGGCTCTCTATTGCAGTGTCACCAAATGGATGCAGGTTGTGGAATTGTGGAAGGATGGTTCTCCACACACTTTATAAAAGGGTGCATAGTGAATACTTTGGTCTTAATCATCAGGACAAGCAGATTCAGTGGAGGCATGTGCTAATTTTGCTGTAGGACGCAACCACATTTTAAAAAATTAGTACCAGGTAAGGAGATGCCAAGAGAACTAGGACAGGTGTACCCATTAACCTCCTAGTGCATACAAATCCACATAGACACACGTGAATCCTTGTGCAAGTGTCTCAGTTTTGTTGAGTACCACTTGTAGGTCATGATAGTGGGCCTCCAAAGGTGTGGCTAAAACTAAAGATGAAATATGTGACTGGAGAAAGGTTTACATCCCATGGGCTACTTGGATGTCTATAAATAGTCCTTAACTTTTTCTCTTAGAAAGGGATTAGGTTAGATTATAATTGATGTCAACCTAGGGGTATTTTGCACCCCAGGATCATCCTCCAATGCCAAGATATATTTTTGGTCATAATAACTCTGAAGGGGGAGCTGAAATCTAGCAGGTGGAGGCTCAGGATGCCACAACACACTCTACAAATGTGCAGTACAGTATCCCAACAACAAAGAACTATCTGCCCTGAATGTCAGTAGTGAAGAGAAGAAGAAAGCTTTAGATTGAATATATGTGAATCCCTCTCTAGTTTTCTTTTAATTTTATGCCATTTTTCTTTTACCAACCCTCCAGCCCCATCTCCAGGAGTCTAAGAATGCAGATGCTGTAGGAGTGACCTATGCCCAGTGAGCAAGGAGACCTTGAACCAGAAACAGAAGGAAACATGCAAGAAACCCCAGATGCTCACACGCCTAGTAATAACATCACTAAACCCCAGATGCTCACATGCCTAGGGATAACATCACTCCCTCATGTGCAGGGGAGTCGAGTAGATTAAAGGCAACATCTGCAACTTGGTCTCGTTGGTAAGAATATTAACCTGATAGCCCCAATGAAGAAATAGGAGAAAGTTGGAAAATTAGAAGAATTAAAATGTTTGTAAATATCAATATTTCAAATATAAAAAATTAATTTCTTTTAATTAATGGTTAAGTTAAATTTCATGAAGTCTACAAAATCTGTTTGCTTTAGTTGTGGTACCCTTAGCTATGCAGAAGCTTTTAGTGTGATCAAATCCCATTTATTTATTTTTGGTGTTGCTGCAATTGCTAGGGAGTTCTTCATAAAAATCTTTTCTCAGACCAATTTTTTAAAACGTTCTCCCCAAACTTACTTCCAGAATTTTTTTGTTTAGTGTCTTAAATTTAAATCTTTTATCCAGAGAGAGTCATTTTTTATCAGTGGTGAGAGGTGTGGGTCCAGTTTCAGTCTTCTACATGTGGTGAACCAGTTCTCCAGAACAATTTATTAAGTATGGATTCTTTTCTCCAGTGCATCCTTTTGTTTATCAAAGTTGAAAAGTCAATATGTGGCTGAGTTCATCTTTAGATTCTCTATTCTATTTCATTGATCTAGATGTCTATTTTTGTGCCAGTACCATACTGTTTTGATTAGTGTTATAGTATATAAACTTGTAGTTTATCTGATAACATGATACCTTCAGGTTTTCTTTTATTTCTAAAAATTGTATGAAATGTCTTTTTTTTTCTTTCTCCATATGAAACGAAGTACATTTTTTCAAGTAATTCAAGGTATGTGGTTGGTGCTTTGATGGGGATTCCATTACTTCTGTTGATTGCATTGGGGCTATGGACATTTTAACGATATTGATTCTTCACAAAAGAGACACCTTAAATACACACACAAAAACAAATACACACACGTAATATACTAGAGAACAGAGATTAAATCTGGAAAAACACGAATTCAAATGACAGTACTCAGAGAAAGAGTATCTTAAATTGATTGTAGTTTCTTAGGGCTACCATAACAAAGTACCAAAACAACAAGGTTTACAACATCAGACATTTACTCTGGAGGCTACAAGTCAGGTGTCACCTCTTGGAAGTTCCAGAAAGACTCTGTCCCATGCCCTTTTACAATATCTACAGGTGTGATTGGCTGCCTATGGAGTTCCTCAGGTAGGACAAGCATCACTCCCCCCACTTATAGCTCGAATCACCCCATATTCATATCCACATGTAATTGGTAGGTCTTCATGTCTCTTCTAATAATAACACCAGTTATAGTGGATTAGAGAGCATCCTAATTGAGAATGATGTCGTCTTAATGAATTTTATCTGCAAAGATCTATTTGCAGAAGGGTCATATACCAAGGTAAAGGGGTTTAAGATGTCACCATTTGTTTGGGGGCACAGAATTCAAGCAATAACAACATTCATGAAAAATCAGTGAAATAAAACATGAATATTTAAGAAAAAAGAGATTGAGTCCAATGCACAAATAGAAGTAGTGGAAAATTGATTTAATGATTTGGCTTAGATTAAAAAAAAAATTGACAAACAGGTTTGGCTCCTGTAGCTCAGAAGCTAGGGTGCTGGCCACATACACTGGGGCTGGTGGGTGCGAACCCAACCTGGGGCTTGGCAAACAACAATAACAACAACAACAACAACAGTAACAGCAACAACAAAATAGTCGGGTGTTGTGGCAGGCACCTGTAGTTTCAGCTACTTGGGAGGGTAAGGCAAGAGAATAGCTTAAGCCCAAGAGTTTGAGGTTGCTGTGAGCTGTGATGCCATGATGCTTTGCTGAGGGTGACATAGTGAGACTCTGTCTAAAAAAAAAAAATGACAGACAATCCCTGCTCTTGTATGAAAGTTTACAGAAGCATTTTTTAAAGTAACATGAAAGTTAAATTTATAAACAAAGAATCTGTATAAGGGTATTGACCCAGTCCCTCCAGGAGCTGAAAGGCTGCGAGTCATTACATGCGTTATGGATATATTTATTTATAGCACACTTTGGTATAGATAGTGGACCAAGGGTCCATATCTAAGGGATCATAGCCATTTTATTAGAGAGAGTATCACTCTGTTGGCCCAGGCTAGAGTACCATGGCATCATCATAACTCATAACAATCTCAAACTTCTGGGCTCAAGTGATCCTTCTGCCTCAGAATCTTGAGAGCTGTGACTACAGCTATCCACAACACAAGGCTAATCTTTCTGTTTTTATTAGAGATGGTCTGGAACTCCTGACTTCAAGGAATGCTTCAGCATTGGCCTCCTAGAGTGCTGGGATAACAGGCATGAGACACTGTGCCCAGCCTAAAACACTTGTTAATAAAATAATCTGAACAGGTTATTATGAATTGAGCTGCCATGAGTAATCTGGTGCAAATATCTTTTTTTGCAAAGTGAGTTTTAGTCCTTTGGGTACACTCCTAGCAAAGGAATTGCAGGATCCAATGGCAGGTGAATTTTTAGATGCCTGAGTTTTCTCCAAATTTCTTTCCAAAAGGAACAGATTAGTTTGCATTCCCACCAGCAGTGGAGAAGTGTTCCCCTTTCTCCACATCCATGCCAACATCTGTAGTTTTGGGATTTTGTTATGTGGGCTACTCTTACTGGAGTTAGATGGTATCTCAAAATGGTTTTGATTTGCATTTCTCTGATGATTAAAGATGATGAGCATTTTTTCATGTGCCTGTCTTCTTTGGAGCAGCTTCTGTTCAGGTCTCTTGCCCATAGTGAAATGGGATCACTTGTTCTTTTCTTATTAATAAGTTTGAGTTCTCTGTGTATTCTGATTATCAGACCTTTGTTGGAAATGTAACCTGCAATATCCTCTCCCATTCTGAGGGCAGTCTACTTGCTTTACTTACTGTATTCTTGGCAGTGCAGAAGCTTTTTAATTTGATCAGATCCCAGTAATGTATTTTTGGTCAGAGGCAGGATATGAAGACAAACATGTTAGATCTCCCTACAGGATTCCGTGAAAGGTCTTTTGGGGCTGTACTCTTTCAATGTGTGAAGCCAACAGGAGAAAATATCAAATAGTTATCATACTACTTTGTCAGTGCCTACCATGATTAAACCAGTGTGCCTTATGGCTTCTTGTCCTTTAAAGAAGCAGAGTAATCCTTTGATTTGTCCCTAGTCAATCATCTCTTTTAATGGGAAAATAGATCCCAGAGAGTATAAGCTCATTTATCATTTGGTTCTTCTTTCTAGGCTTATGCCAATAAGACCCAAACTTTGGCCTTTGTCTCTGAACCAGAGAAGCAGAAGCCCCTTATACCTCCCTGGGGGACAAACCTCCTCCTTCCACTCTGCCTTCCTCTGGGAAGTTTTCTCTATTTAGTCTCCATTTGAGATGAGGATCTTCCTATAGTCAATATTTCCCTTTCAGTCCATACACGTGCTGAAACTTCCCCTATCCTAAATAAAAGCCCTTCCTTCATTTCAGGGCATTTCTGGACATCAAACTTCTTAAACAATTTGTTTATACTTGTCATTATCTTGTGATTTCTTTTTGTTTCTTAATGTGTTACATTCTGGCTTCTATGACTTAACTGCAGTTTAGAGGGCAAAATAATGGGCCATTGATAGAGGGATGCCAATTTGTCTCTCAAACACATCCTTATGGGATACTGCTATCTTGGGGAAGTTACTACAATTTAGGGTTGGATTACAGTAACTGAACATTTCTACTGTTTCTCAAAAGACTTGACTTATGCTAATCAAACTTGTAAGTGACTGATATGTAAAATAAAATTTCAAGTTTTTAAGTTATAATGATAAATATTACCACCTTGTAAACCAGACTGTGTAACTAGTACATTTTTTCTAAGTAAAAAAAAACACATAAATGCTGTTTGAAAGGCAGGGAATTCAATTCAGAAAACTTATTTCATTGTATGCTTGTATGGCTAATGATTTCAAGGTTTTTTTGTTTGTTTTTTTTTTAACTAGGGGAAAGTGCAAATTCAGTCCCCCACTACCACAGATTATGCAATCAAGTTTCCACATTTGGGGACATCACAGGAGCCAGCAAATCCAGAGTGCAATGGATAAGCCTCACCCTGGGTAAACCACCTTTGTGATTATAGTATCTTCCCTGCCAGGTAAGTATGACTTCAAGTTTTAAAAGCTATAAGAATCTATTTTTATAATATAGCAGTCTGGAAAGGCTAAGCAGTATCTTAGTCTGTTTTAGTTTACTGTAAAGAAATATCTGAGGCTGGGAAATGTATTTAAAAACAGAGGTTTATTTTGCTCACGGCTCTTCAGACTGTACAAGAAGCATGTACTAGCATCTGCATCTGCTGAGGGCCTGAAGCTGCTGCCACTCATTGTAGGTGAAGGCGAGCAGGTGCAGAGATCCCATGGTGAGAGAGGGAACAGGATGGGGAGGGGTTGCCAAGCTCTTTTTCAGAACCAATTTTTTCAGAAACTAAAAGAATGAGAAATTGCTCATCCCTGAGGGAAGGCATTAATTTATTTATGATGGACCCACCCCCAAGACCCAAGCACCTCTCATTAGGCTCCACCTCCAACATTGGTTATCAAATGTATGATTTCAATGTATGATTTGGAGGGGATAAATATCCAAACTGTAGCAACCAGAGTTTGCATTTGTTTGTAGTTCAGATTATTTAGGATAAAGCCAGTTGTATGTTGTTCACTTTCATGTTGTCCTTTTTTTTTTTTTTTTGAGACAGAGTCTCACATTTTCACCCTGGATGGAGTGCCATAGTGTCATAGCTCACAGCAACCTCAAACTCTTGGGCTTACCAAGAGTTTTTATTCTCTTGCCTCAGCCTCCTGAGTAGCTGGGACTACAGTCGTCTGTCACAATATCCAGATATTTTTAGAGATGAGGTCTCACTCTGGCTCAGGTTGGTCTCAAGCTCAGGCAATCGATTTGCCTCAGCCTCCCAGATTGCTAGGATTACAGGCATGAGCCACCACAACCAGCCTATTTTTATGTTTTTAACTAAGATATTTTTATGATCCATGAAATCCAGTATATTAGTTTTTCACTAGGCATGTTGCTATCTTTGGTTAGCCCTCTTTTCTTCATATTAGCATAGCAGCTAACACTTACTGAATATTTGCTATATACCAGACAATGTTTCAGTCATTTAACTGACAAAATCTTGTTTCATTCTCACTCTAATCTAAGAATTATTATGATATCTACTTTGTAGATGAGGCTTTGCAAGGTTTATTATTTTGCTCAAGATCATATAGCTAATAAGAGCAGAGCTAAGATTTGAATTGGTTTCAGTTATTTCCAAGCTGGTGCTCTTAAGAATTATGGTCTGTAGCCTATTATATCTACAGTTAGACCTCTGGCTTGGGTTCCAGGAAGTAGTTTTCATTCTTTGTTTCAAATTAAAGTGATCCATGGAGATTAAAAAAATAAAATACACATGCCTGTTCCCCATTTAAGCCCTGATAAATCAGAATTCCCAGGAATAAGGCCTCCAACTGTGTTTTTTCATTTTTTCAAAGCTCCATGAGTGATTCTCATTTGCATTAAAGGGTGATAACCCATCCTCTGAAGACTTACATCTAATTACTTGATGTTCAGGCACATCTAAATTTAATGTGTATAAACTGAACATTTTGTCTCCCTCCAAACTCTCTGGCTTAACCAGTATTCTCGGTAATAAAAGTGCAAAGGAAGCAAATCCCAGATGAGAACTTTTATAGTAAGCAGTGAATTCAAGTCAGATAATCTAATTAAATGGGGACTTTGTGTTTCTAGTGGCACCTCCCACTCAGTGTCCAATGTTAGAAATATCAGATACATCCTGTACCTCCCTCGTCTATCAGGCAAACAGTCCACACTGCTCCCTTCCTTCCTCGTTATCTTTTTACTTAGCACACATGTCAGTCCCTTTGCTCTGCAGTCCATCCTCCTCGTTGGTCAGAGCCATGCTGCCAGCCGACACATCTAGTCACTCTATCTTCACTTAAAACCCATGCCTACCCCTCTTACCTTTGAAATGAAGTGTTGTACTCAGAACACTTGAGATCTCTAGAATCTGAC
Organism: Galagoides demidoff; assembly: GCA_963574575.1. Lineage (NCBI taxonomy): Eukaryota > Metazoa > Chordata > Mammalia > Primates > Galagidae > Galagoides > Galagoides demidoff. The sequence continues at coordinate 40,119 of CAUYQV010081263.1, forward strand.
TTCATTGTATCTGCACAGCCACAGCTTCTGCCACTGGTTTCTATAAATTAAACTTGGGCTTTAGTAGAAAACATGTTCCAGAACACACCAGAACTTCCATGCTGCCTTATCACAATGTATGCCTGAAGTATCCTTCCCTTTTCTATCTGCCTAGAAAACTGACACTCACTGAGTGGTGGTGCAGTGCTTCCTGAGCCTGGTTGGTCATGAAAATAATCTAGGAGTTGCTTTAAAACATCCACCCACCCATCCACACACACTCTCTCTCATGTGGAGGTCTGGAATTTCTAGGAGCTGTATTTTTTGAAATCCTCCCCAAATAAATTATATAATCAGGTAGTTGTTTTTGAAACAACTATTGTACTGGAAGTCATGTGACATAGAATTATTTGATGCTGGGTTTGAATGCCATCCCAGACACTTAGTTCAGTCATATCCTAGCTGTGACCTATGCTGTGAGGTGTTTGGCAAATCACTTTGCCTTTCTGAACCATAGCTCTCAATTGGTAGATGAGGACAGAAATGCCTAATTTACAATGTCAGCATAATGACTAGAAATAAAATATATAAACTACCTGAAGTATATTAAATGTTCCATAAATTATTGGTATTATTATTATCTTTCTAGATTTAGTTCAAATGTTATCTCCTCTATGAAGCTGTCTCTGGCCCTTTCATGTACCTAGTTATTCTCTCTCCTAAAACAAAATTTTGTTCTTGCTTTATTATAGGGTATGTGTGTCCAAAATAGTAGTACAAAAAATAAGTTATATTATTTTGTTCTTTGAAGTCCAATTAAATTTCCTTTGAACAAACACTAGGGTTGAAGAGATATTTAAGCTAAGGTATTACAATAAAACCTTCATACTTGACTACCTCCCTACATTGACCACCTCTGTAAGTTGACCTAATTTTCATAGACAGAACATGTACCACATATACTTATGAGCACAGTAGGCCTAGTTCCTTATGTTGGCCATCTCCATGTGTTGATGAGTCTGTTAAAGTGAGGTTCTACTGTATTTCATGGGGAAGCCACACAGTCCTGGCAGGAGGTTTTCTCATCCTAAGATGATAGTGGGCATTGTCACAACCCACATGATTCCTTTAAAGCAGACAGCTTTGTGGCTTTTGTGCCAAATTTAGACCTGGAAATTGGAATAGTGTCTAGGCGTCCTAGGAGATTATTGGGCCTGGTCCCATCTGAGGTGCTGCCAGGCAGTGAGTGTCTGCTCACCTAGAACCCCCAATGCTCATTCTCCACCCCACCATCAGCCCTGACCTGAGCTCCAGAGAAGTTCTAGAGCCCATTTTTTTCTCTCCTCTCAGGGGTCATTATCTTCTCTCATGGCAGTATTCTACCTCCCTGGACAATTCAGAATTCTAATTCCATTGCACACAGGGAAAAACTTCTAGGTATCTGGCAACATTACACTTTTGACTGACAAGAGCTGTTAATAAATACCATAAGGCAAGTTAACCCATAAGGCAAGTTACTTTTTTGAAAAAGGAAAAGAGAAAAGAAGTTCCAGTGAGAGCAATAAACAATATTTCTATTTCTTTTTCTATCACTCTTACATTAATTACTTTGCATTGTATTAATCTCCTTTACTGAACAATGAATCCAATTAAGTAACTCTAGATTTGGGGTATATGCATTTTCAATGTCTAGTCTAGGCTTGTCCTCTGCACCTACTATATATTTAATAAGTGACAGCTGAATCAATGAATGAAGCAATAAATAGATAAGTGAGTCCATGGTACATGAATTAGTTGGTTCTACAAACCGACTTTTCAAACCCTTTTAAAAATGTATTACTTTAGTGGATATTACACAAGTAACACATGTTGGTATCAAGTCAAACAATATAGAAGTACATGAATTAAAAGATTTTATCACTATGTCAAAAATGTTTTCCTTGTTTTATGATGGAGGAATAAGAAGCTAAGAGGCTTACTCTAAGTAACTGGTTTGTGAGTAATGAAAAAAGTTTGTACTAAAGTTTAACATAGTATTTGAAAATTAGAAGTTCTTTAAGTTTCCTTTCTGCAGTTAGCACACTTAAAGACATTTATAAAACCATCAGAGGAGCTTGATAGGATTATAGAAATAAGAATCTGAAATTCCGCACCTCTAAATTACACTTTTGGCCAGGTTGAAGGGTTGGGGAATACTATAAATTCTGAAAACAGAACTGACAAGTTGTTGATGACAAATAGTTTACATGTTTAGACATTACAACTAAGAATCTAATCAGGATTCTTAATCAGAGTTCTTCAACTACTGGCAGAAGTTGAAAATAAAGTCTTACTGGAACACAGGCACACCCATTGGTTTACATGTTGTCCACTACTACAATGACAAAGTTGTTTCAACAGAGATATCATGGCCAATAAAATCTAATATATTTACTATTTGGTCCTTTGCAGAAAAGATCTTGATGACCCTTCTAATTTGTTATTCTCAACAGCCAGCCTCAGATTCCCAGGAGCCCAAGAAGTTACTCAAAACACCTGGTGTTTTTAAAAAAATCCTTGTGTTGTGGCCCATTCCTGTAATCCCAGCTACTTGGGAGGCTGGGGCAGGAGAATTGCTTGAACCCAGGAGTCCAAGGTTGGCCTGGGAAACATGGTGAGATCCTTGTCTCAAGAAAACAAGCAAGCAAACAACCCCCCCTCCCCCAAACATCTGTGAATCTGTATATTCTACAAGCTTGACTATAGTACAAACAAATCTGGCTTAAATATAAATTTTCAAATGTATATTAAAAATACAAAATAAGCAAAATTCAAATTAATTTAAAGCATTAGTGGGTTTTTGGTAGTCTTTTATATTTATGTATTTTTTTCCAATTAGAGGATTAATCAAAATACAATTTATGTCATGTGGAGTTGCCTAAGGGTGTCTTTTTTTTTAATGATTGTAAACCATTGATCTAGTTAGGCTCTGTGATCCAGGAAGATTACCTTAAAGAAGCATAGAAGTCTTGATCAATTTAAATATTTGAAATTAATTATAACATGTTGTGGTCACTGATGGCAAGGGGCAAATTCTATCTCACAATAAGTATTATAGGTGGAAATAATAGCTTGAGGCCCTTAAGATGCAACAGTAATTATTTTTTTCGTGAATACTTAGCTTGTGCCAGACACTGTTCTAAGAGCTTTTCATGACTTTGCTTATTTAATCCTTACAATGTCATGTGGTGGCATCAAAATACAAACAAAGCTGTATATTAGGTTCAGGTTTAGAAAGTGTTATTAAGGCTGGGCATAGTGGCTCATACCTGTAATCCTAACACTTGGGAGGCTGAGGCAGGTGGATTGCTTGAGCTCACAGATTTGAGACCAGCCTGAGCCAGAGCAAGACCTCAGCTCTAAAAATAGCTGGATGTTGTGATAAGAGCCTGTAGTCCCAGCTATTCAGGATGCTGAGGCAAGAGAATCACTTGAGCCCAAGAGTTTGAGGTTTCTATGAACTATGATGCCATGGCACTCTACCAAGGGTGACTTTTTTTTTTAAGAGATGAGGTCTTGGACTGGCTCAGGCTGGTCTCGAATTCGTGAGCTCAGGCAATTCACCCACCTTGGCCTCCCAGAGTGCTAGGATTACAGGTGTGAGTTACCATGCCTGACCTTTTTTTTTTTTTTTGGAGACAAGGTCTTGTGCTGTTGCTTGGGCTTAAGTGCTGTGGTATGATCATAACTCATGCAGCCTCAAACTCTTGGTTTAATCAATCCTCCTGCCTCAGTCTCCAGAACATTTGGGACTACAGGAATGTGCCAGCATGCCCAGCCGAGTTTTCTATTTTTGATAGAGACAGGTCTCTCTCTGTTGCTCAGGCTGCTCTTGAACTGCTAGCCTTAAGTGATCCTCTTGCCTCAGCCTCCCAAAGTTCTAGGGTTGTAGGCATGACCCACTATGACAAGATGTTCTACTTTATATGTGGTGAGTCTCTCTTCCTGTTATGCCCTTTGATCATGAATCTCCTTCAGTAGATATTCATGGAGCACCAATATATCAAATGCTATGAAATGTTGGCAGTGGAATAATAAAAACAAGCATTTATAGAATACTTAGACTCTGCTAGGCAACATTCTATGGACTTCACCCGTATTAACTGAATTTTCACATAACCTGAAGAGAGTATCATTATTGTCATCATATCATTTTAACAGAGGAGTAACTGAGGTTAACTAACTTGCCCAGTGTTACACAGCTAGTGAGTGAGGAAGGCACATGTGAACCCGGATGCCTACCTCTGTACCCTGTGCTCCTGCTCATGCTCTGTGGCCTGTCCCCTACAGAAGTAAATTTCATTCTCAGAGGATAGACAGTGAAAGAGAGGGGTATAATGAAAGGAAACATGAACCATGACAATGAGTCTTTCCATCAAAAAGTCAAAGTGAAGAAATCTCTCTTTATAAAACCTTACAGAAACTCCTCAAAAGCCTCACCTGGGGCTTGCCCTTTTCAAGAGACAGCTTGGGGAGGGAGTCAGGGTTCCAGGGCCCTGTCCCTCAGGGGAGCCTTAAAATATCCAGATGCCTAAGCTCCTCAAAATTTTAAACATAGAATTATCACATGACCCAACAACTAGACTCCTAGTATATAAACAAGAGAAACATAAACATTCATCTACACAAAGATTTATACATAAATGTCCTAGCAGCATTATTCCTAACAGTCAAAAAGTGGAAACAACCTTGTGTCCATCAACTGATGAATGGGTAAACCAGATGTGGCATATCCATACAGAGGAATATTATTCAGCCGTGAAAAGGAGTGAAGTGCTAACACATGCTACAACATGGGTGAACCTTGAAAATATTATACTAGATGGGAAAAAGCCAGCCACAAAAGTTCACCTATTATATGATTCCCCTTATGAGTAATGCCCAGGATAGGCCAATCTAAAGAGATAGAAAATAGGTTGGTAGTTGCCTGGGTCTGCAGGCCAGGGGTGGGAATGGGGAAAGAGGACTGATGGCTCAAGTTCCTTTTTTGGAATGCTGAACATGTATTAAAATTAAATTGCAGTGATGGTTGCAAAATTCTGTGCGTACACTAAAAACTATCCAACTTGTACCCTTTGAATGGATGAATTGTATGCTGTGTGAATTATATGACAATAAAGCTGTTAAAAAGTGATGGCAGCAACATATACACACGTGTGTGTAAACACGCACACAGTCTAGATGTCTAGGCCACACTGCTAAGCTGTGGATTCCTAATATTTGGAGTGTATTTTAGAGTCATTAATATGAATGAGAACTACAAAGGTATATAACATTTTTTAGTTAGGGACTTTTTTTGTTTGTTTGTTTTGGGGCACAGTCTCGCTCTGTCATCCTAGGTACTGTGCAGTGGCCTCATAGCTCACAGCAACCTCAAACCCATGGCTCAAGCTTTCCACTTGCCTCAGCCTCCGGAGTACCTGGGACTGCATACAGGTGCCTGCCACAACAGCTGGCTAATTTTCTATTTTTAGTAGAGATGGGTCTCGCTCTTGCTCAGGCTGGCTTTGAATTCCTGAGCTCAAGCAATCCACCTTGGCCTCCCAGAGTGCTAAGATTACAGTTGGGAGCCACTGCGCCCAGCCTCAGTTATGGAGTTTTGATTAGAACATACATTTTTTTGTACTTGCCTCACCCCAAATTGATAAGCATTCATACTTTTCTATGATAAATACTAGCAATACTAAGGAATAATTTAAAAGTATTTGTAAATATTTTCCTATAAATTCAAATCTCATTCCATCTCAAGCCTTGTGAGATTAGAATGGTGGGAGGCTTTTATTCAGGAGGAGAGAAACATCTGCTTCTGCCCCTCTCACCTGCAGGGGTGGGGCCAAGTGCTATGACTTAGGTTCAGAGTTCCAAGTTCATTATATGTTTCAGTGTATGGCACAATAGCTTTATATGTCCATGCAGGACCTCTCTCATTTTATCTAGTCCTGTTTGTCCCCAGTCTTCCCCGCAGATAACCATTCTTGAATGTTCAGTGTCTAACTTTTTATATGTGCTCTTTTGTACTATGTATTGTTTTGTGTGGAAAAGTCCTAAAATATTCCTACATTATCTCTACCTCATCTTTTTTTCCTCTCATAAGGAGGAAGACACCATGGCAATGTGGCCAAGAATGCTGGCTCTGGGTTCTGAATGCCACGGGGGTTCAAATTCTACCTACTCTACTTACTGGCTGCATGGTGTTAGATAGGCTGTGAAACCCCTTTGCCTTGCAGTTTAATCCATGGTGAAGTCTGGATGCTTTAGCACGTGACTCAGAGGTTGTTATAAGGGTTAAATGTGGTAAGTGCATTGGGCTGTCTGTCTTTTTCCCCCTTTAATCAAAGATTTTTTTTTGTTTCTAGCATTAAAATGTGCTATAATTCATAAATTTCCATCTCTTAAGTTTTAAGACACCAACCTCACACGGGTTGTTATGTCCACATGTTAAGCACTCACTTATTCAGCAAGGAGATCACCTAGCCACCCCTCTCATGTGACCACCTCACTGCTGCCTGAACATTTTAAAGTGCAGAGGAGTTGTTTTGATGGAGACAGGTATAGTTTTTCATTGTATTTTCAATTATCGAGACTTACACGTTCTTTCACTTTAATCTTATGGTCATTAGAAAGCGATTTACTTACAAACTATCTTATGGGAGAAAAATCAGACCACAGATTGTACCACAAACATTCAGGCACTCAGTGGTCACTTCAGTTGTAGCTACTTAAATCCTTTTCAGTTATTCCTTCCTGGGTTTCCCAGTTTGTCAAATCCCTTTGTCCCCGTCATGCTCGCAGTTGGCAGACAATCCTGTCTCTTATTGTGTAGAGAAAACAGGGATTGTGTGGTGCAGTCTTTAATGATTCTTTTCTTTTTCCAAGAAAAGTACCTGTGGTCACTTCCTTCTCTACTATTTCAGAGAAGAAGAAATTCTGCCTTTCCAAGTTTAAGTTTTCCTCCTACACTAGAGAGTCAAGGTCCCTGCCCTGGGGGAAGTAACATACCAAAACTGGGTAGAGGCAATAAATAAGCAATTCATATACAGAGTATTTTCAGCTAGAAATGCTTTGAAGATAATAAAAATAGGGAGATTTGCTTTGGGTGATAGGGGAAGGCCTTTCTGAGGAGGTGACATCAAAGCAGAGACAAGACTGTCAGGTGAAGATCAGTGAGCCACAAAGTCTCACTAGAGAGAACAATCTGTGCAGAGGCCTCAGGGTGGAAGGAACTTGATGTGGGTGAGAAGCAGAAGGTCCCAGTGATGCTGAAGTGCAGTGAGCAAGGGAGAGCAGGGGACAATGGGTCAGAGCATTGCTGTTCAATGGGACCTCCCGCAGTGACAGAAATGTTCTATATCTGTGCTGTGCAACATAGTAGCCACCAGCCACATGTAAATTAAATACAATCTAAAATTCAGCTGTTCAATGACATTAGCCACATGTACAGGGCTCAATACCCAGGTGTGGCTAGTACCTGCCATAGGACAGTAGGGGTCAAAGTGTAAGTAGGAACCAGCTAGAAGGGGCTTTGCTCATCAAGGCACATAGTTTGGATTATTTGCTAAGTGTGGAAGGTTTGAAGTAGGGACTACTGTGGTTTATTTACATCTTAAAGATTTCTGGGGCTCCTGGGAAGAGAGAGGGCAGGGAGGCAGTAAAGAGAGGAGACAGGGAGACCAGTTATAGCCATTGCAGTTGCCCAGAAGGGAGGTGAGGGTAGCCTGGACTGGCAGGCAGCAGTGGAGCAGAGAAGTGGATGGATTTGGGGTTTATTTTGGTGATAGTTCCAGCAGAAGTTGATGAATTACATGAAAGATGTGGTGAAAAGGAAGAACTATGGATGGATGATTCTAAGATTTTTGGTTTAAGCACAAATCTTCCATTATATGTATCAATGCCAGTAATCGGGCTCTTCCCATTTTGAAGGTGGATTACATTCTGTTTCAATTATCCTTTCATTTCAATAATTAAACTTAGAGGACTTCGGGAGGGCATGGTGCTGCTAGTGTGTTCTACCTCTCACATCACACCTTGGTTGACATCGCTGTTTTCCAGGCCCAATAAAATGGCTAATTCAGGCTGGGTGAGATGAATCACATCTGTAACCCCAGTACTTTGGGAGACCAAGGCAAGAAGATTGCTCGAGCCCAGGAGTTTGAGGTTGCAGTGAGCTATGATAAAGCCACTGCATTCTAGTCAAGGTGATAGAGCGAGACCCTGTCTCAAAAAACAACCAAAACCAAAACAAACAAACAAGGCTAATTCTTAGTTCTACTTAATCACTGCAACATGTGTGGCTATTGATTTTCACCCTTCTTCTTTTGACTCCAGGCCACTCTTTCCTGCCTGTCACCCTGTCTTCTCATCAGTCTCTGCCTCCTCCTTCTCAGCCCCTCCTGGTGTGGGCCTCCCCAAACTTAGTTATTTTTTTGTCTCTGTGGACAGCTAGAGTATTCAGATCCATCCTGTTGTCTACATTTTGTGTCTACATTCTGCAGGCTCACACTTCTGTAAAATAATAGCACCAGCCATTTCTGTTAGCCAGGAACTTTGCTAATTGATTTATAAACATTATCTCATTTAATCCCTTCCAGAACTCTGTGGGGTTGGGAGGACTACTACAAATGTCAGACAAGGAAGCTGAAGCTCAGAAACATCCCAGACTTTGCCTAAGCTCAAAGAATTAAAAATGGTGGAGTTTGGATTTAAAGTCAAGCCTGGGTGACTTTTCAGCTGTGGCCATAACCACTGTGGTTACCACTGTCTATAGTCCCAGCTCAGACCTCACATTTCCAGACTGATGCTTTGAGCTGCTTAGTGGACAAGACATAGTAGAACAGGAATTTAAAGTAAGTATAAAAATATATATTTTTTATCAGTAAGTATTTATATATGTATATGTATATATATATATATATATATATTATCACTAGCTCCTTTCTATAAACCCCATAAATAAGTAAACAGTAATGAAACCAAAATACCTCCCTGCCTTGTATTTCTTCTTTAGTTTCATGGTACGACAACCAACCAGTCTCTTGAAACTAGAAACATCTTTGTCTTTTCTTCCACATTCAGTTGGTTTCTGAGTCTTGCTGAGTATACCGCAAAGGTGCCCTTTACTAAAGGAATTCTTATTCCTAGAGTTTGAGAAACTCTGTGGTTTGTGTTAGGATCACCCAGATCACTGGACCCCAAACCCAGAGTTTCTGATAGGTCTGTGCTGGGCCCTGAGAATGTGCATGTCTGAAAGTTTCCAGATGATGCTTGTGCTCTGGGGACCACACTCTGAGAACTGGAGTGAGTTACAGATTTCAACACCACCAGGCATGGAGCAGGTGGGCTGAAATAACAGAGATGTACCAAGTGCAGCAGAAGCCAAGTGAAGGAGGGATTCAGTTTGTCTGGGGATAAAAAGTAAGGCTTTGGGAAACCTGCCATGTGTGTGGTGAGGCCTTCCATTGTTCTGGTTCTTTCAACCTGCTGCCTCATTCATTAATTCAATACATTCCATTTATGGAATAAATTCTCATTTTAGACTGCATAGGCTTTTTCTCTTTGAAAACAATAATAGATTAAAATTAAAGGAGTGGGAGGAAATAAGATTTAGAAGGGTATAATAACGATAATAGTTGGTATTTCCTCTAAAAGAGATATAAACAAATACAGACATCCCATTATTTATAGTAAGTGGGGTGGGGGGTGGGGCAGGGAATCACCAAATGTCTTTCTGAAAAACAGCCAAAACTTCCATCATTCAGAGTCCCATTTCTTCCCTTGCTCACAAATGTATACAGCATTAACACCTCATCCCTTTCTCTTATGCCTCCTCCCTCGCTCCCCAGCCACTAAGCTAGAGTCTGTCCATCAGATTCTACATCACAATCCACACCTCTTTTCATAGGTCCTTACAGAAAATGATGAAATGTCTGGTCTGCATTCAAATTGTCAGACAAGGAGGGCACGAGAGAGTGGAGAGAAAGCTGGGGTGAAAGCTGCCCTGGGCGCATCCTCTGTCTCTCCCTTTCTTCAGGTCCACACTCTGCTCCAGTCATTTGCAGAACCCTGTAAACTTTGCACTCCATCCTTCTGGGAGGTGCACCTTGCCACTGTACCCCAGCATCTGGGCAGAGAGGACGCTCAGCTGTGCGCCCGAGCTAATCTGAGCAGAGCACGATGGAGGAAGGCTGGCGCCGTGAGAGCCAGGTTTTATTTCTCACTTCCTTATAGCTGCTGTCTTTTTCTCTCTGCCACATTTATAGACATATAAGCAAATATTTCTTTCTAGAAAATGAACACTGAGAGCACAGAGAAATGTCATTCGCGGGATTTTAATAATTGCACAAGACATTATGAGTACAAATGGCAGTGATGATGAAAAAAAAAAACCCTCCATAATCCCATCACTTTAATGTATCCAGTAAACTACAGATATTTTTCAAGAAGTTGAGTTTTTAATCCTTCTTATTTGCTCAGGTATTTATGAACAGAACATCCATCAAAGGTCCTCGGCCCTGGCTGCCCATCTGAATCACTAAGAAACATGTTCCAGGGGTTGGGCTTCAGGCCTGAGCACTTCTATTTTTGCTAACTTTTGATTGAGGCAAACATATTATATAAAAAATGCAAAGCTAGATGCATTTTCACAAACTGAACCAAACTGGATAACCTTCACAAAGATCCAGGAGCAGATTCTCACCAGCAGCATACGAGCGTTAGTACTGCTTTCCAAACTACTGCAGCCCAGTGAGGGGGGCAACATCCCGAATACTAACATCATGGATTAGCTTTGTTTGTTTTTGAAACGGAAAAGAAAACCCCTCAGAATTAAAGCAATATACATTTTTGTGTCTAACTTCTTATCTTCGTGTGACATGCTGTTTTAGGGAGTCGTGATTTCTTCTTTCTCATTGCTTTATAATATTCCATTATTTGAATAAACCACTGTTTGTTTATCCACTTTACTATTGATGGGCACCCAGGTATCAACAATTTGTAGCTGGCATGTATTAAAATAAAGGAAATTCTGTTCAAAAAAAGTCACCATTAAGAGAATGATGTGAGAAGGAACATACTCACAATATGTAACCAAGGAGTTGCCTTGGGAGAAGGGAGTGAATATATATACAGAAGGTGCCAAAAAATGTATACACATTTTAAGAAAGGAAAAAAACTGTATTAAATTTGTAATACTCAGTCATGTTTGACTTTGCAACTCCAGCAGCTGCCTGATGCGACTTGTATTCATCTTTTGTTCTCAGTATATATTGAGTATTACAATTTTAATACATTTTTTTCCTTTCATAAAATGCGTATACGTTTTCGGCACCCTCTGTGTGTATGTACATGCACACACACATGCATATAAGAAACATTCAATTTTAAAAACACTTGACACATCTCAAAGAAAACATACCAATTATGGTGGCATCCTGTTGAGTTGCATGAATTATTTTTGTTTCATGTTCTTTTTTCCTTTCTTTTTTTAGGGGGTGGGGAGACAGAGTTTTACTTTGTCATCCTTGGCACAGTGCCATGGTGTCATAGGTCACAGCAACCTCAAACTCTTGGGCTCAAGTGATTCTCTTGCCTCAGCCTCCTGAGTAGCTAGGACTATAGGTGCCCACTACAATGGTGAGAGACAAGGTCTCGCTCTGGCTCAGGCTGGTCTCGAACCTTTGAGGTCAGGCAGTCTACCTACCTCGGCCTCCCAAGTGCTGGGATTATAGACGTGAGCCAGTGCACCAGGCCCTCTTGTTGCATGATCTTGTATGTCATATGATGACAACTCTGATGGTCATTCCAGAGAAAGAGTTTCAAAATTGCTTTGAAAGGTGAACTGTGGCCTCACTGCATATCTTCCCAAGAGTACTTTGAAGGTGATCATAGTGATGTTTATTAATAAAGTATGTAGCCCTTTTTCTAGGATGAGTTAATGAACTTAATTGTCATACCTTATATGTGCTCCAAAAGATAAGTATCGTGTAAGATATTCTTAGCAGTACATTTGTAATGGCCTAAAATAGTCATCTTTATGTTTAATGCTCTACAGGTGATTCTGAGGACCAATAATGACCAAGAACCATGACAGTAAATGCATTTTCAATCAAATTTTATTTTAAAATTGCATTTTATGTACTAATAGGAAAATCATATATCTCTATCCTTCTCCTTCATAAGAGATAAAGCTTAGATCAGTGGTTCTCAACCTGTGGGTTGTGACCCACAGGAACTGTATTAAAGGACTGCAGCATTAGGAAGGTTGAGAACCACTGGCTTAGATGATAGTAATGGTTTAAAAATATCTATTTATGAAGCACTAAGTTTTTTGTTATTTATTGAAATTCTAAATATTTTGAAGAACATTTCTGTTTCTTATGTGATAAGACTTTTAAAAGGCCTTTGGCTTTTGTGGTAGGACCTACTATACAGAAGGGCTAAAGTCAGGAAAAAGTAATAATAATCCTTTAGTAATAAGTCTGCACTATAATATAATACAACTTGGTCCTCAGCTACATCTTGAAATTAAGGAGGCTGGAGACCATTTCCCCTCTCAATGAAGCCATCTGTTCCTCAGGCAAGATCATCAGGGCAATCATTAAATAGGAGATGGGTTGTGATCAAAAAGCTTACTTCATTAAAAAAAAAATGATGGGTCAGTCTCTCTTAATAGTAGAGACCCTCAGTGGGAGTCAAGCTGTCTGCTAGGTCTTTGATCTCTTAATTGTCCCAACCTTCTTAGGAGGTGGAAGGTGGTTCTTCTACTGCTGTTTGACAGATGAAGGAGTTATGCTCAAGGAGGAAAGGTCATCTGTAGCAAGGTCACACAGCTTGTAGGTGATAGAGCCAGATACTTCCTAGGAGATGGGTGTTTCTGATGCCTGACATGGAGAAACGGGCAACAGTATTTATTTAGGGGGTTCTATTTCCTAGGCCCTGGGCTAAGCACTAGATTATGTCAAGTGGGCCCAGGAGGAGAGGAGACCTGGGAGCTGGTGGAAGGAAAAATTGGCATTTTGAGAGAAGCTGTTTAGGGGGAGGAATGGCAGCAGTGGCATCTTTGGAGTGTGGGACCAAAGCACAAGCGCTGATTCATTCTTTCTGATGGGCTTGGGCACTAGACAGGAAAATGTCATATCCAGCTTTGAATGGTACTGTGCATAATATAACATGTACATAGTCAAGGTTTTATTTGAGGTGGTAGGTAGTCAAGAAGATAGAGAGTCTCTCTGATGAACAGGATAGTGACAGCTAGCACTGTTTGGCAGGGAGGGTATTTCAAGAGACAAGTTAGGATCATTGTCACAAGTGAAGTTGAGCATGATTCTTGAACTCTATTCTGATTTTCCAGGGATGTTTGGAATGAATAGTGGTGTGGCAGACCTGGACTAACTAGGCTTATCTTTAATCAGAAGGTGGGGCTCTCTCCTTTCTCTCCTCCTCCTCTCTCTCTCTCCTTCTCTCTCCTCTTTGTTCTCTCCTCTTTTCTCTTTTCTCTCCTCCTTAGTGCTGTTCTGCAGCAGCCCTCCCCCACTAATAAAGACCTTTCCTACAAAAAAAAAAAAATCAGAAGGTGAGTGTCAAGGGTAGTGTTGGGTTGAACAGACCGGGTCAGACTACAAATTGATAGCAGTGGCCTTGGATGCAGGCTGCACCTTTACTTGTGCTGGTAAATCCTTCTCAGCTTCCCACCCCAGTCCAATACTCCCAGGACTGCTTTGAGACGTCCTGGTTCTCAGGTAGATGTTTAGGAAAGATGTATCTTTCTTCTTCCTGCACTTGGTCCTGACACAGGAGATATTTAACTCTTTATCTAGCCATTATGATGCTGCTGGACCCAGGTGAAATGGATCTCATGTCAGCTGAGGAGTGGGCTGTGGAGCACAACCACTGAATCATGGTCGTTTATTACCATTCACTGAACACCTCCCCCGCACTTGCCACTGTAATCTATGCTTTACAGGCACCTTACCTCCCTTTGTACCTTCCCACAAATTTTCAGTGTGGATATTTTAATTCTACCTAATGGTTGGAACATTCAGGATAAGAGACGTAAAGATGCTTATTTAAAGTACCACAACTTGTGAGCGGCTGAGTCTGGGTTTTAACTTGATGTGTGTGATTCTGAAGACAGTGTCCTCTCTAGTTTATAACTAGGTCTGACAGGAGCAAGCTGGAGAAATGTGTCCAAGCACATGGAACACATACAGGGTCCAACCACAAGCCAGGTGGTTGGAATGATCATTCGTTTTCAGTGAGAGTGATGTTGCCTCCAAGGGGACAGCAAAAATTCTTAAGTCTTCTTAATGGTTTGTGGCTGTGCACAAGACAGGAGTATGTAAACATAAATATCATGTATCTGTGGTATTAACATTTCATGGGGGGTGTGTGACTAGGAAGTAGAGTCTAGGAAGGCTCCTTAGGGACATGATATTAATTGAAAGGTTTAGACTCACTGACTTAGATGCACATCTGAAAGGGAAGGGTATTGTCGTTAGATTTCAACCTGCCTCCTGAAGAACTTTCTCCAGCTGGGCATGGCAGGGCTGAGTTTTCCTTAATTTTACCTGGAAGAAAGCTTACTATACACTGGGAAGAAATATAGTGTCTCTCACTCAAATATTCTCAGCTTTCCGTAGTGGGCTTCATCATTATGTCATTCTTTGTCCACAGTAGTCTGTCCTTAAGGTTCTGTTGGGCAGTGCTGAGCTGGCATGCTGCAGAGTTATTGGTGGGTCCAGAGGGTGGAAAATATAGTTGCAAGTAATTATGAGCAAGAGTAGTTGAGGGAGCAAAGGTTTTCCCTTCTAGGCTCTGGCTGCTCTGAGTGTGGTCCTCAGAAGGCAGCACCAGCTGCCTAGGAGCATGTTAGAAGAGTAGCATTGCCGTCCCGCCTGGCACCATGAAGGCAGAAGTCCATGAGACCTCCAGGTGATTTATACACACATTGAATTTTAAGAAGCACAGCTATAGAGCAGGGGTGTTCAGCTTGGCTATATTAGAATCACCTAGAGAGATAAAACACTAGAAGATTCCTAGGCTGTACTTGAGACAACTTAAATCAGGCACTGGCTCTGGAAGGCCCTTGCAAGTGTGAGTTTTACACTGAGTGATCTGATTATGCTTTGAATAGATACCTGTGTCAAGGGTAGTGTTGGGTTGAACTGACTGGGTCTTGATTCCTGTGTTGCAAAGGATAATCTGTGTGTTCAGAAGTGGTGTAGGACCAGGAATGAAAGCAAGGAGACCTTTCCCATGTGCCCTATCAAGCACAGCAAAACCAGACCAATGTTTTCTTCTAGGTTTTCCCTCAAGATAGGAAAGAGGTCCCAATTTTAGCTCACACACTGTGAGCATCCCTGCCTGGACTCACTCTGGTATCCACAAGTATTGCGAGTAATCGATATTTTACGAAGACTACTTGGCAGTGACATATTGAGACTAGATTCTCTAGGAACAAGAGAGGAAGTAAAGGGGCTATTGAAAGGGGCTGTCATTTTGTTGCTAATGAGGAATCCTTGGTTGCAGCCCAGTTGTGTTCTTATATAAAAATTGATGTCTTCAGAGGAGGGGGTCAAGATGGCTCACAGGTACCAGCCTCTGACAGAAGGTCCCATCCAGAGGAAAGGGTAAAGTCCAGAAAACACCCAACAAAGTGGAAGATTGGGAGCCCAGCTGAGAAAGAAGAGTGATACCAGCAGGACACCTCTGCTGAGGCAAGTAGCGACTCCTAGAAGGCAATCTATAGGTACATAATATACCCCAAAGGAAAAGTGTCTGTCCCCTCCCCCAATAAAGGTGTGCTTTTCCTTTGTTTCCTCTTCAACCACTCCTCTGAGTCTCCTACAGGTGATCAATAAACTGAGGACCTATTCTCTCACTCCATGAGTGAGAGCTGCTGACAGGGAGGTCTATTACCCTGCAGGGACCCTACTGAGACCCTGAACACCCTCCCCCAGACAGAAAAGTGGAACTGGCATTCGCACTGCCATTTTGAGTTTCCAGTCCACCCTCCCCTCCCTTGCCCGCAGAGACAGCAAGAGGAGACCCAAGAGCAACATCCCCCGACCCATGTGGGACCAAGCCCCTGTCCTGGTCCTGTACCAGGAGAACTGCTTGATCCACGCTTCCTCCACACAGACTGATCCTGCCAGCCAGCACATTCTGTACCCAGCTATTTCCCTGGCTGCTGTTCCCGCTTCCCAAGGCCTTGGCGGCAGGTGACTGTGACTAACTCCTGCTGGCGCTGGCTGCATCTCCCTGCCTGCCATGTCCCCACTTCCCAGGGCCTTGGTAGTACACACCCAGGAGACAATCAGAAGAAGCCACTGGCAGAATGGTTTTAGGGATGGTCTCCGAAAGGTACAAATTCAGCATGGGGCAGAATCAGTGGAAAATCTCTGGTAACCAGAACAACCAGAGTTGATCAACCCCCCCCCCCCCCACCAAGGAAGGACAGGGCAGATACAATTGAAGAGCCCTTCCATAAACAGATGTCTGAGATGTCCGAAATTGAATTCTCTGGGTAGCAAATAAGATCAACAGATTGAAGGAAAGGAGGGAACTAGAATTTCAAATTATTCAAAACCTGTCCCAGGAATTCAATGATTTACAAGATAAAATGATCAAAGATTACTATACACTGAAGCAAGAGGTTGCAGCCCTTAAAGATCTAAAGAGTACAGTTGAATGCCTCGTTTAGAGAATGGACCAGGCAGAAGATAGGATCTCTGACACTGAAGACAAAGATTTTGAACTCGCCTAAGCATCCAAAGATCAAGACAAATGGAGAACAAAAACAGATCACTCGCTCAGAGAGCTCTTGGATAATTTGAAGAAAACTAATATTTGCCTTATAGGAATCCCTGAAGGCGACGAAGTTGCTTCACAAAACACAGAGGCTCTCCTTCATGAAATTATGAAAGAGAAGTTTCCAGACATGCCAAGGGATCCTGAAATTCAGATAGCAGACAGCTTCAGAACCCCAGCGCAACTCAACCCAAACAAGATATCCCCAGGCATATCATAATCAACTTCACTAAAGTTAACATGAAAGAGAAAATCCTGAAAGCAGCTAGATGCAAGAAAACATTAACTTACAAGGGGAAGAATATTAGAATGACTGCAGATTTCTCTGCTGAAACCTTTCAGGCTAGAAGAGGGTGGTCATCAATCTTCAACATCCTAAAACAAAACAACTTTCAACCCAGAATCCTGTGTCCAGCTAAACTGAGTTTCATTTATGATGGAGAAATTAAATACTTTAACAACATTCACATGTTGAAGAAATTTGTCATAACTAAACCAGCCCTCCAGGATATCCTCAGATCTATCCTCTATAATGATCAGAGCAATCTTCCACCACATAAATAAACCCACCCAGAAAATTTTGATCAAATTCCAATCTCCACAGTGACAAAAGGATCAAAGATGTCCACTGGACCTTCAAAAAACTTGATACCCAAAAGTATACCAGGCTTATCAATAGTCTCAATCAATATGAATGGCTTAAATTGCCCTCTAAAGAGGCACAGGCTGGCTGACTGGATACAAAAACTCAGGCCAGATATCTGTTGCATTCAAGAAACTCACCTTATTTTAAAAGACAAGCATAGACTCAGGGTGAAGGGATGTCGTCTATATTGCAGGCTAATGCAAAGCAGAAAAAAAGCAGGTGTTGCAATTTTATTCACAGATACAATAGGCTTTAAACCAACAAAAGTGAGCAAGGACAAGAATGGTTACTTTATATTTGTTAAGGGTAATACTCAATACAATGAGATTTCAATTATCAATATTTATGCACCTTAATTTATAAGAGATACTCTAACAGGCACAAGCAACTTTATCTCTCCCTTAAAAAAGGAGGATTTTAACGCTCCTTTAGCAGTGTTGGACAGATCCTCCAATAAGAAGCTTAGCAAAGAAATTTTAGATTTAAATTTAACTATTCAGCTTTTGGACCTAACAGACATCTACAGAACTTTTCACCCTAACAAAACTGAATACACATTTTTCTCATCAGTTCATGGAACATATTCAAAATTCGATCACATCTTAGGTAATAAGTCTAACCTCAGCAAATTTAAAAGAATAGAAATTATTCCATGCATCTTCTTGGACCATCATGGAATAAAAGTTGAACTCAGTAACAACAGGAATTTGCAGTCTAACAGACATGAACAACCTGATTACTCCCAGCTCCAACATAGTCGGAGATTTTAATACCCCTTTGGCAGTGCTGGATAGATCCTCCAACAAGAAACTTAGTAAAGAAATTTTAGATTTAAACCTAACCATTCAGCTTTTGAACTTAATGGACATCTATAGAACATTTCACCTAATAAAACTGAGTACACGTTTTACTCATCAGAGTAAAGAATATGGGGAAAGGGGAGAGGAAGGGGAGGGGAGGGAGGAGGATGGGTGAAGGGAGGGTGATTGTGGGGATCATGCCTGTGATTTATCCTATAAAGGTACATGTGAATCTTTCTAAATGTCAAATATAAATGTCTTAACACAACAATTATGAGAAAAATATGATGGCTATATTGGCCAATTGGATGAAAGTAATTCAAATTGTACATAGAAACAACACAAACTGTATCCTATGATAGAATTAATGTACACAAATATGATTTAATAAAAAAATAAATAAAATACCAATATCACATTTTATGGATCTAGAAAAAATAAATTTCTTTTTTGTATAGAAGCAGAAAAGACCCTGAATAGCCAAAGCAACCTTTTATCAAAAAGGAAAAAATGAAAGGCATCATCTTACCAGACTTTAAGCTATAGTGCAAGGCTGCAGTAATCAAAACAGCATGGTACTAGCACAAGACCAGAGACATAGACTAAAGGATCAGAACAGAGAACCTGGATATAAAATATCATATTGCCATCTGATCTTTAACAGAGCAGACAATAACATACACTGAAGTGAAAAAAAAATCCCTATTCAATAAATGGTGCTGGAAAAATTGGATAGCCACATGTAGAAGATTAAAATGGTCCGCACCTCTCACCACTCACAAGAATTAATTCACAATGGGTAACAAATTTAAAACTAAGGCATGAAACTGTAAGAATTCTAGAAGAAGAGGCTGGAAAAACTATTACAGATAACAATCTAGGCAAATAATTTATGAGGAAGACCCCAAAGGCAATGACAGCAAGTGCAAAAATAAATGGGACCTTATTAAATTAGAAAGCTTCTACATAGGAAAACAATCAACAGATCTAATAGACAGAATGGGATAAAATATTTACATGCTATATATCTGATCAAGGGCTAATAACCAGAATGTATGAAAAGCTTATATAAATCAGCAAGAAGATACCACACAACCTCATTAAAAGGTGGTCAAAAAACACGAATAGAAGCTTTTCAAAAGAAGATAAACTAGTGCAACTGGAAACCATCATCCTAAGTGAAGTATCATAGGTTGGAAAAACAAATACCACATGGGCTTACTATTAAATCAGAACTAAATGATCAATACATATATATAAATATATATGGAATTAAATTCAATGGAAATCTTGTGGGATGGGGTAGAAGAGGATGGGTAAATTCACACTTAATGGGGTGTAGTACACACTGGGGGATGTACACAATTATAACATTGACTCAAACTGTACAAAATTAATGCAGTTTTTAACCCCATAACATTCTGAAATTTAAAAAAAGACAAATGAAATTTTGGGTGCCTATCATTGTTAGTCTTTTCTAGGTGATAGATATAGCAAGCCACATTATTTAGTGCTAAAAAGAAAGTAAGAGTAAGGGACAGGCAGTGACTGGTGCAGGAAAGGGGTTGTCAGAGAAAATCTATGGGATAAGGTAAAATTGAACAAGAACCTGACTAAGAGTGTGAGCCATGTAGATAATTAAGAGAATAGTATTCTATGTAGAGGGAACAGTATGTGCAAAAGTCCTGAAACGACAAACTACTTGACATATTTGAGAAACAACAAAGAGACAATTTGGAACAATGTGTGGGAAGAGGAAAGTGACAGAAAATGAGATCATGAGAGTAATAGTGGTGTGGGAGCATATGGTAAGATGTTTGGATTTTACTCTTAATGAGATAGGGAGCCAATGGAAGATGTAAGTGAAAGAGTGATAAGATTTGACTTATATTTGAAAGAATTATATTGGCTCATTTGTGGGGTGAGAACTAAGGTCAATTAGAATACTATTTTAGTAGTTCATATGAGAAATAATACTGATTGGACAAGGGTTGTGATAATGGGAGAATGGTAAGGAATGATTATATCCTAGATTTTTGGTTATATCCTAGGATTGGATAGTATAGGAATGGTTATATCCTAGTATTTTGAAGATAGAGCCCAATATTTACAAATAGGTTAGACTTTGCGGTAGACATGGAATTGTGCCTTCCAGGTCTCCTTTAAAGGAAGGACTTGATGATTAGCCACGGGGAGTATAGAGAAAAGAAATCCTCCAGGTATCAGTGCTTCATCTGTGGCATCTATAGAAAAGACTTCTCCTGAGATCATACACTCTCTAGATCTGGATTTTGGCCTTGCCAATTCAGCCTAATTTATCACACTATGTTGGGCAAAACCCAGTTCCCTTCATTGCAACTTGACTTCCTTCTCTGCCCAATCTGATTTCTTCCCCTCCCTCTAATAGGTGATATTGTCTAAAAAAAAAAACTTGCACATCAGTATCTACCTTCAGAGAATTTAACCTGTAATAGTTGGTACCAGGAGAAATTTGAGCTACCAGTGAGAATCCCTATCTCCTTTTGTGGCACATGGACAAAAAGAAGCCCCTGGCTCAAGGTGGTAGCTTTTAATGGTGGTAAGATTAGAGAATTTACCTGGGGAAGAGAAAGAACCTGTGAATATAGTGTATCAGGTATTTGAGACTCATGAAGGAAACAGATTTAAGAATAACATCATTGTATACTTAAGTGTTATAACCCTTCTAAATAAAGAGGGCTTCTTTGGTTACATATAAAATTAATCTAGAACTTAATAGAGCAAATAGTTGAGATAGTAATTTTCCTGTGAGAAGAAATATCGGAGGATCAAGCACAGAAAGTCTAGAATGTCATGTGAATGGACATAAACTATGAGGGCATGAACTATGAAGGTGTCTGTACCACAGGCAGTGCCTATCAGAGCTCATTCAGTATTTAAGAAGCCCTGAACAACAAAGCAGACTAAGCAAATTACCCAGGTGATGTAATCCATCCTGCTGTAGTCATTGGCCACCCAGTGCTGCATAATGGGCATGTGAATGGAGTGTTCACTGTGGAAAGGATGACATCTAAGCATAGGTTCAACAGCACAACTGATTTAGCTCCTGCTGCTGCTGAATGAACAGCCTACCAGTAGCAGAAACAATACTGAGCTCATGATATGACTGCCATTTCACAAGATCAAGTTGACTATGCTGAGCCCCTTCCATTCTGGAAAGACCAGCAGTTCTTTGTCAGAGAAATAGACAAATTTTGGATATGGGTTTGCTTTTCCTGCCTACAGAGTGTCAGCTATTATTGCCTTCCAAGTTTTTACATAGTAATATATATACACTAATGTGGGTTCTCATATAAGACCAGGAAACCCATTTAATAATAATCTCCCTTTTTTCAGCACCCAATAGTAATGGAGGGTTAGAGAAATCTAGAAATAGAAGTGGAAGGTGAATAAGAACAAGTATCAGTTGCATTCCTGAGCCCAATTGCAGCAGCAGGCACTGTAATTTGTCCCACTAATCTCCATCTACTAAAGTCCCCTCAGAAAAAGAGGCCCCTTGAATCCTTTAGGAGCTATTTCCTAAACATAAAAGAAGTAAATCTATGTGGAGAAAGGGGTGGATGTAACAAGCAAAGAGATGTGCTGCCCAGATTTCCTTTCAAGAAAAGACTTACTGCCTAGTTACAAGGAATAAGATCAGCAGCCTCCAACCGTCAGCTGCTTGAGAGTCTGCCTTGACACCGTGTTCTGTCTGAGCTATGGTGGACGTTTCCAGGGCAGCTGACCCAGGTCTTCTGAGTCCCACACCACCTCCTGTGGAAGCTTGAGCTAGCTGTGCAGCTTTCTCTCTTTGTCTCATAACCATGTCCACCAGTAAGAATGCTAATTTACCAGCTGTCTGACTTAACAGGTTCAAGAACAAGTGAAAAGACAGTACAGAAATGAAGCGATGCTGAATAGAAGTTAATGTGGAGTTGAAGAAAGCTAAGAAAGATGACCAGATGCTGAAAAGGAGAAATGTAAGCTCGTTTCCTGATGATGCTACTTCTCCACTGCAGGAAAACTGAAACAACCAGGGTACTATAAATTGGTCTGTGGATGACATTGTCAAAGGTATAAATAGCACCAATATGGAAAACCAGCTCCAAGCTACTCAAGCTGCCAGGAAACTACTTTCTAGAGAAAAACAGCCTCCCATCGACAATATAATCTGAGCTGTTTTGATCCTAAAATTTGTATCCTTCTTGGATAGAACAGATTGTAGTACCATTCAGTTTGAATCTGCTTGGGCACTAACTAACATTGCTTCTGGGACATCAGAACAGACTAAGGCTGTGGTAGATGGAGGTGCTATTCCAGCACCTCTGTTGGCATCTCTTCATGCTCATATCAGTGAGCAAGCTGTGTGGGCTCTAGGAAACACTGCAGGTGATGATTCAGTTTTCCGAGACTTGGTTATTAAGTATGGTACAGTTGACCCACTGTTGGCTCTTCTAGCTATTCCTGATATGTCATCTTTATCATGTGGTTACTTACGTAGTCTTACCTGGACACTTTTAAACCTTTGTCGCAATAAGAATCCTGCACCCCCATTAGATGCTGTAGAACAGATCCTTCCTACTTTAGTGTGTCTCCTGCATCACGATGATCCAGAGGTATTAGCAGATACTTGCTGGGCTATTTCCTACCTTACTGATGGCCCAAATGAATGGATTGAAATGGTTGTGAAAACAGGAGTTGTACCCCAACTTGTGAAGCTTTTGGGAGCTACCGAATTGCCAATTGTGACTCCTGAGCTAAGAGCCATAGGGAATATTGTCACTGGGACAGATGAACAGACTCAGCTTGTAATTGATGCAGAAGCACTTACTGTCTTTCCCAGCCTGCTGACCAACCCCAAAACTAACATTCAAAAGGAAGCTACATGGACAATGTCAAACAGCACAGCTGGCCTTCAGGATCAGATATAGCAAGTTGTAAATCATGGACTAGTCCCATTATTTGTTGGTGTTCTCTCTAAGGCAGACTTTAAGACACAAAAGGAAGCTGTATGGGCTGTGACCAACTATACAAGTGGTAGAACAGTAGAACAGATTGTATACCTCGTTCATTGTGGCATAATAGAACTGTTGATGAACCTCTTA
>CAUYQV010081267.1:0-39833 GCA_963574575.1 Galagoides demidoff
TGTGGTCCCAGCTACTTGGGAGGCTGAGGCAGGAGACTCGCTTGAGCCCAGGAGTTGGAGGTTGCTGTGAGCTGTGATGCCACAGCACTCTACCCAGGGGGACAGCTTGAGGCTCTATCTCAAAAAAAAAAAAAAAAAAGACCCTGTCTCAAAGAAAATGCAATTGTTTTATACAAGAAAATCAGGGTAAATGTTTATTTCTTTCTTCTTAATTGTCAGTTTTACCAATAAAAAGTGAGTGCCCCTCTTACTTCAGGGAGTATTCATTGAGACTGGCTTGTGCTTGTATGTGCTTGTCAAATCTCTTTCTCCTCCTTACTTTCTTGCTTGCTTCTAGTCCTTCCTTCTCTTCTCTTTCTCCTCTTTTCCCCCTTTCCTTTCTTTCTTATGTGCCCCCCCGATATTTTTATGAACTCAGTTTTTTAATAAATTGTTTTCATTTTTATTCTTTGATGTTCAGATTTTCCATCTTTGACCAGTAGGTGGATATCCTTTCATGTTGGCTTTTGTATACTTTTGACATAGCCTCAGTCTTAAATAGTTACCTAACTTTTGGCACAAAATTGTATAAAATTCGTCCTCACTATCTATTTTACCCTTTTTCTCCCAACTTCTATGAATTTGGAGGTATTTGTAGCTTTTAAAAAGTGTTTTTTAAAAGCCTGTACAAACATAATTTAAGTATCTTTTTTCTTTGAAAAATAGGATATCGCCCACCACCATTTTCAGAAAAGTTCTTTCTAGTAGTGATTGAAAAGGACAGCAATAATTGCTCTATTCTGCATATGTGGCACCTTCATCTTAAATCTGTACAAGCATGTTTAGGTAAGTAATTTTATTATAATTTTATACAGAGATGATGTGAAAAAAATTAATTTTATAGAATATGCTTTAAGTTGGCTAAAGGAATTTCTGAAAAATTGTAAATTGAATTGCTGAATTGAAATATGTCTCTGCCAAACTTTTAATTACAAGGTTATGAATCGTTAATGAAGGTGTCTAATCCCGAAAACCAACCAGTCTGTAGATGCATTAAACATACAAGAAAAAAAGCGTGATTTATATTTTTCAGTGAATATTTATTGAGTGCTTGTTATAACTTTATTTGGATACTATATTAATAAGTCAGTTCTGTCCATTGAATTCAGATTGTATTTTTTGTTGAATAATACATACTGCTATCTGATACAGTGGACATCAGCTTTGTCATCTTTAAGAGAAGATTAGCTACATGTGTTTGGCAAAATATGAGTGAGCATTTGAAGCTTACAGTAAACAAACTGTTTCTATAGAATGTTAAGAAATGTAGAGTGATAAAAAATGATTTTAAACATGCTTTTGCTATATATATTCAGATTAATCTCTAAATAAATTAGGAAATTATGGTATGAAGCAAAGAAATGAAGCATAGATTTAAAAAAAATTTTTTTTGAGGGTGGTGCCTGTGGCTCAGTAGGTAGGGTGCTGGCCCCATATACCGAGGGTGGTGGGTTCAAACCTGACCCTGGCCAAACTGCAACAATAAAATAGCCGGGCAGTGTGGTGGGCGCTTGTAGTCCCAGCTGCTCAGGAGGCTGAGGCAAAAGAATCGCCTAAGCCCAGGAGTTGGAGGTTGCTGTGAGCTGTGTGACGCCATGGCACTCTACCGAGGGTGATAAAGTGACACTCTGTCTCCACAAAAAAAAAAAAAATTTTTGAGAGATAATAGTTAAATTGAAGAAATGTATAAAGAGTTATATCAAACTGAATTTATATAACATTTAATACAGTGAACCAACAATAAGTACCTTTTGTTCACTTTGTATTATGCATTGGGCCATGAACAGCCAAATTTTTTTTTTTTTTTTAGAGACACGGTCTCATTTTGTCACCTTTGGTTGAGTGCTGAGGTTTCATAACTTAGGAACCGCAAACTCTTGGGCTCAAATGCAAGTAGCTGGGACTACAGGCTTTGGCTACATTGCCTGGCTATTTTTTTTCTTTTTTTTTTAGAGACAGGGGTCTTACACTTGCTCAGGCTGGTCTTGAACTCCTGAACTCAAGCAATCCATCTGCCTCAGCCTCCCAGAGTGCTAGGATTACATGTGTGAACCACTGTGCCTGGCCCCAGCCAAATGATTTAATAGAACTTTTACCTTTAATAGCTAATGTAAATTCCTTATCTTCTTGAGGCACCAGGAATTAAAAATTCTTTCAGAGCTTTTGGAGTTAATTTTGGGATTATATGTGTTTCATAGAAATGCAAGAATCTATGGGATCTGAAACTAATTCATCAAGAAGAGATTCTTTTTTTTTTTTTTTTTTTTGGACGGAGCCTCAAGCTATCCCCCTGGGTAGAGTGCCATGGCATCACAGCTCATAGCAACCTCCAACTCCTGGGCTCAAGCGAGTCTCCTGCCTCAGCCTCCCAAGTAGCTGGGACCACAGGCGCCCGCCACAACGCCCGGCAATTTTTTGGTTGCAGCCATCATTGTTGTTTGGCGGGCCCGGGCTAGGGATTTGAACCCGCCACCTTAGGTGTACGTGGCTGGCGCCTTAGCCGATTGAGCCACAGGCGCCGAGCCGGCCCTTGGGCTTTAAAGTGAATAATACTCTACTGAAAGCAAAACTAAAGTAAAAAAAAAAAAATCAGTAAATGTGAATGAAAAATGGAGTAAATACACTGTTTTCATTTGTGAATAAGAGGATGGGCAATGTAAAGAATGTAGTCGGAGGATTTTAAAATAAAATCTTCAAGTCCTGCTAAAGGCAGGGCTTCAGGCTAATGTTTCAGGTGTTTCTTAGCCAAGGAGTCACTTCTCTGTGCCAGCATTGGGGAAGACAGGCACGTTCCCTGCCCAGAGCACTTGAAGGGTACACACTTTGTGCACTCTCCATGTCTCCTGCCAAGGAGAACAGAAGCAAGGCTGACTATTTCCAGTCTCTAGGAGAGAAATTAAGATACTGGGGAATTAAATGGCCTGCTGGCATCACACATAGAGGCAAGTATAAATGTTCCCAGTCTTGTGTTTTTTCCTTCATATTCTACCTCCACTGTTAGCTGTAATTTTGGAATGTCTGTTAAGAATATGTCTTAGTTTATAATCCATTTTCAGTTATTGATCAGACCTCCTGTGATTGTTTCAATCAGGGCAGTAAAAGACCCCAGGCTCATAATACAGGTTTGCTAAGAGAAGCTACCTTAGACTTGCTTGCAGATGGGGATTTTAGGATGATACTCCTATGAATCACAACAGGCCTGGTTGTCTTTGCTCTTCTGGGAGTGTTTACCCATTCTAGTTCTGACAACTTTCCCAATGCTAATGGCCCATTCTTAAATATTACAGTGCTAGGCACCTTGAAATACTCAGTAATTGGGTCCATTTGGGAAGCAGGTACCAGGTGGAAAGGCAAAAGGAATTAGTACCAATTATCTTAAAGACAAACTCTCCTAAGGAGGATTCTGGAACAGTCCCAATTGTAAGCATTCTATTCAACATGGCCCAAATAAATCCCTGAAATATCCTAAGAGTCCAATGTCTCAACAAACTGTGACTCTAGATGGAAAGCCTCTAGACATCCTCCTTATCCAAGAAAAGAATTCCACACAACCGTGACAGCTAGCAAATTTTATCAACCACAATATAATGTAGCCTTGGCAGTAATTATTTTCAGGAATGACTTTACCTATAATATGAAGAACAGTTGAAATAATTTAACTATAAAACCATCTTTTGGTGTCAACATGTCTAAGAAACTATCATTAACAAAGCTTTGAAAAAGAAATCTCTCCATCTTTTTTTTTTAGGATTTGTGACAACCCCCATTTAACATTCTATACCCTTTATGAGTGAGATAAACAGCATGCCTGGCAGAAAATCTGACACTGGTTTACATCGAAGAGACATCAGTTGGCTGTCAGATGAAGCTTCTCTTAGGTAATATTTCAATTCAGAAGTTTCCCATTAAAAAATGCTAATGATGTGTTTTACAAAGGAAGCAGTAACTGCATATGAAACCTTAAGGTGACCCTTCAGCTCTTTAGTGGTGTAAACAAACCAAATGTATGGCCAGGTATATAAAAGTCTGGTACATACAATATGTACAGTGCATAATATTTGATAATGGTTAAAAAAAAAGACAATTGCTGGTTTGTGTGTTTACTTTTTATTATTAGAATGTATTCTTCTACTTAATAAAAAAGGTTAATATAAAACAGCCCTGAGGCAGATTCTTTAGGAGGTATTCCAGAAACAGGCATTATTATCACGAGATGACATCTCCATGGGTATTAGTACCCTGGACAACCTTCCAGTGGGACAAGCCATGGAGATGGAGGATAGTCATATTCATGACCCTGACCCTGTATAGGCCTGTGTGTTTGAATCTCAATTTTTAGCAAAAAAGAGAATTAATTTAAAAATAGAAAAAAGCTTATAGAATAAAGACACAAAGAATGAAAAATATTTTTCTATAGCTGTATAATATGTTTGTGTTTTAAGATAAGTGTTATGACAGGAAAGTCAAAAGGTTAAAAAAAATTAAAGTTTATAAAATAAAAAAGTTACAGTAAACCAAGGTTAATTTATTATTGAAGAAAGAAAAATATTTTTTTATAAATTTAGTGTAGGCTAAGTGCACAGTGTTTATAGACACAGCAGTGCATCTTCAGGTCCCGAGGCCTTCATGTTTACTCACTGTCTAACTCATCAGGACCAACTTCTAGTCTGGCAAGCTCTGTTTATGATAAATGTCTTATACAGATGTAACATTTTAAAATCTTGTATACCATATTTTTAATGTACTTTTCTATGTTTTAATATGTTTACATATACAAACACTTACCATTGTCTTACAGTTACCTACAATATTCAATACACTAACACGCTGTCTAGGTTTTTAAGCCTAGGAGCAATGGGCTGTGCCATCTAGCCTAGGTGTACAGCAGGCTGTACCATCTAGGTTTGTGTAAGCGCACTTTATGATGTTCCCATAATAATAACATCACCTGATGACACATTTCTCAAAATGGATCCCTGTCACTAATCAGGGCATGACTATATACTGAATATAAGGAAGGTAAGTGCATTACTGAGAATAAGATTGTCACTGCAGTGTGTTCTGGAGAATATGGGCTCATGTCACAGTTCTAACATTCTTTCTCTCAAGTATTTTATGAACTCTCAGTAAATAAGCAGGTATACAAAACAACCCCTATTGAGATGAACAAGCAGGGCAGACTTGTGACTCTGTATTGCACGGGGTGGTTTCCTGCCAGATGCTGCCTGAGGTGACCCCCTTTTTCACCTCTCCTCTATAAATCACCCCGTCCTCCTGATTTCTCCACCAAGGAGATCAGCAGTGGAGTGAGGCTCAGATGAACTAACAAATGTTTCTTTCACACATTAATGGATGATACTTTTTGAAAGCTGAAAGTTTAATAGATCATTACTTAAACATCAACTCATTGAAAAGGCTGTATCAAAATACTAGCTGCCACCAATTATTCAAATTTAGGTATGTACTGGCAATATCTAACAAAATTACACATGCATTTACCCTGTGACCAAACAATCCCACTTCTATAAGTCTATCCAGAAGATACATTTCCATAAATAGAAAACAGCAAATGCAACAGTTATCCCTTGCAGCCTTAGTCACAACAGTAAAAGATTGGAAACAAAACAAATATCCACCAATAGGGAACCAGTTAAATAAATGATGTTCACACAATAGAGTTCTGTGAATCATAAAAAGGGATGGGAAGAAATTTCTGTGAGTAGACATGAAAGGATTTCTTCCAAGATACAGTGTTAAGTGAAAAAGCAAAGTATAGGAGAGTATATAGAGTATGGTATTTTTGTATAATAAAAGATGGAAAATAAGAATGTATATGCTACATATTTATTTATATTTGCAAAATAAATACCAGGATAAACCAAAAACATATGAAAATGGATAAGTAGAAGAGCATGATTGGAAAAGGACAGGGCGGGCAACACCTGTGGCTCAGTGGGTAGGGCTCCAGCCCCATATACCTGAGGTGGTAGGTTCAAACCCAGCCCCGCTCCCCAAAAAAGAGGGCGGTGCCTGTGGTTCAAAAGGGTAGGGCACTGGTCCCATATGCCGGAGGTGGCAGGTTCAAACCCAGCCCCAGCCAAAAACTGCAAACAAAAAAAAGAAAGAAAGAAAGAAAAGGAGAGGGCTAAGCTTTTCTAATTATCTCAATTTGAACAAGGTAGATGTTTAACATATTTAACAAATATATTAAATTAAAGGGGAGAACAAACCCCATAATTGAAAAAAACAGAAACAAGTAAATGTAATTATGTCTCAAATTAATAGCATAACCATACAAGAAAAAATAATTTCAAGTAACTTTTGGACACACTACACTGCACATTCCTTGTCAGTATTGAGTCTAGAGACAAAAAGAATTGCAAGAAATCTCAAACTTTACTAATAAGTTTATTGTTAGTAGTAACTTTTAAACTAATTATAGGATTTAAAAAGTGAGTATATTAAAGTTTTAGAAACCAAAATATTCTGAATAAGGAAAAAAGAAAAAACAACAAAATAAAATGACCAAATCAGAACTTTGATTCTGATTCTGAAATAGTTTTATTTTTGAAAAAGATACTATTTTCCTTTAGAAATAAATAGCTTAGCATTCCTTCCTCTCTGCATCCATGCCAACGTCTATTGTTTTTAAACTTTTAAATAAAAACTATTCTAACAGAAGTAAGATGGTATCTCATTGTGGTTTTAAATTTCCCTGATAATCAATCATACTGAGTATTTTTTCATATGTTTGTTAGCCATTTGTCTATCTTCTTTCAAAAAGCTTCTATTCATATCTTTTGCCTACTTTGTAAAAGGATTGCTTATTTCTTTCTTCCTTGTTTGTTTGAGTTCTTTGTAGATTATAGAAATAGACCCTTATCAGATGTATAGTTTGTGACCATTTTCTTCCATTTTGTAGGTTGTCTACTTGCCCTATTAAATATTTCCTCTGTGCACAGAAGCTTTTTAATTAATCAAGTCCCATTACTTATTTTTGTTCTTGCTGTAATTCCCTTTGGGGACTTAGCATAAATTCTTTCCCTAGGCCTACATCTAGAAGAGATTTTCCTACATTTTATTTCAATTTTTATGTTTTCATGCTTTACATTTTAGTCTTTTATCCATCTTGAATTAATTTTTGTAAGTGGTGAGAGATAAGAGTCCTGCTACATTCTTCCACAACAAATGCCAGCATGGATGCAGAGAGAAAAGAATGCTAATACACTATTGGTGGAAATAAAAATTAGTACAACCTCTATGGAAAACAATATGGAGATTTCTTAAAGAACTAGAAGTAGACCTATCATTCAATTCCCACTACTGGGTATCTGCCCAAAGGAAAATAAGTCATTTTACCAAAAAGACACCCATACTCTAATGTTTATGGCAGCACATTTCACAATGGCAAAGATGTGGAATCAGCCCAAATGCCTGTCAATTCATGACTGGATTAACACATGTACACACACATACACACACCATGGAGTACTACTCATCAATAAAAGGAAATGAATTAATGTCTTCTGCAGTAATTTGGAGGGAACTGAAGACCACCATCCAAAGTAAATATCTCAAGAATGGAAAACAAACACCACATGTTCTAATAATTTGGAATTAATTGATGGGCATACATGAGCACAGAAAGAAGTCAAAGCTGTTGGAAATCAAGAAAGAGGGGGAGAAAGGGAGGAGTAAAAGCCTACCTTAGGGGTACAATGAACACAATTCAGGTGATGGGCACACTTATAAAACTATCCATGTAGCAAAAACATTTGTATCCCCTGAATATTGTATTGTTACAGTAAAAAAGAAATAAATAGACAAACAAAATGCATAAGGAAGGTGCAAAGTGCAGAGGTCAAATTATAATGCATTACAAAGTGGGGGAGTGGAGTGAGTAGTGGTGCCCATGTTCTAAAACTAAGGGAATGAGAAGCAACAGCAGGACTAGGTGAGGGATGCTGAGAGAAGGAAAGAATGAAAGCCTGAGTGGGACAGAGAAGAGAAAGAGAATGAAAATGAGGCACAAATAACATGAGGAACAGTCATGGGAGCCCAGAATCCAGTAAAAGATTGATTTTAGGATGATGGTTCTCTCTCTGAGATCAGAGGAAAGCAGCAAATGATGTGCTGAGATAAGATATAAAGAGTATTTCCTCCAGATTATCATATTTCTGAGAAAAGAGTATTTTGTAGTAATCATTGAAGATTTTTTTAATTTCTGTGGTATCTGTTGTTATTTCTCCTTTATCAATTCTGATTGATGTTATTAGAGATTTTACTTTTCTGTTTCTGGTCGGGCTACCCAAAGGTTCATCAATTTTATTTATCTTTCCAAAGAACCAACTTTTTGTTTCATTGATCTTCTGAATGATTCTTTCGTTTTCAGTTTCATTTAATTCTGTTCTAATTTTGGTTATTTCTTTTCTTCTGCTGGGTTTGGGGTTGGATTGTTGTTCTTCCTTTTGCTTGAGATGACCCATTAGGCTGTTGACTTTCTTTCTCTCTTTTTTTTTTTTTTCTGCGTTTTTTTTTTTTTTTGAGACGGAGCCTCAAGCTATCCCCCTGGGTAGAGTGCCATGGCATCACAGCTCATAGCAACCTCCAGTCTCCTGCCTCTACCTCCCAAGTAGCTGGGACCACAGGCGCCTGCCACAACGCCCTGCCATTTTTTGGTTGCAGCCATCATTGTTGTTTGGCGGGCCCGGGCTGGGGATTCGAACCTGCCACCTTAGGTGTGCGTGGCTGGCGCCTTAGCCCATTGAGCCACAGGCGCCAAGCCTCTTTCTGTTTTCTTGGTGAAGGCTTCTAATTCTATAAATTTCCCTTTTAGAACTGCCTTTGCAATATCCCACAGGTACTGATAATTTGTGTCTTCATTATCTTCTAAAAATTTGATGATTTCCTTCTAAATCTCATCTTTGACCCAGTTATCATTCAGCCTAAGATTATTTAGTTTCCACGACTTTGTTTGAGTATGAAGATTTCTCTTACTGTTGAGTTCAACTTTTATTCCATGATAATCCAAGAAGATACAAGGAATAATTTCTGCTCTTTTAAACTTGTTGAGATCAGACTTGTGTCCTAAAATATGATCAATTTGGAGGATAATCCATGGACTAATGAGAAGAATGTGTATTCAGTTTTATTAGGATGAAATGTTCTGTAGATGTCTGTTAATTCCATTTGTTCTAGGGTCAAGTTCAAGTCTATTATTTCTTTGTTTAGTTTCTTCTTGGAGAATCTATCCAATATCTGGAAGCATGCCACCTTCCTAGACTCAACCAGAAAGAATTAGAAATTTTGAATAAACCTATATCAAGCACTCAACTTGATAGCATCAACTATACAAAATCTCCCCAAAAAGAAAAGTCTGGAACCAGATGGCTTCACATCAGAATTCTACCAAACTTTCAAAGAGGAACTAGTACCTATATTACATAACCTTTTCTGTAGAAAAAAGAAGGAATCCTCCCCCAACACATCCTATGAAGCAAATACCACTTTGATTCCCAAACCAAGAAGGGACCCAACAAAGAAGGAAAACTACAGACCAATATCGTTAATGAATATCAAAACAAAAATATTCAATAAGCTCCTACCAAACAGAATTCAACAACACATCAAAAAAAAAATTATATACCATGATCAAGCTGGTTTTATCTCAGGGTTATAAGGTTGGTTCAACATACATAAAATCCACAAATATAATACCACATAAATAAAATAAAAAACAAAGACCATATGATTCTACCAACTGATGTAGAAAAAGCTTTTCATAATATCTAGCATCCTTTCATGGATTAGAACACTTAAGAAAATAGGCTTAGATGGGACATTTTTTAAACTGATGGAAGCCATCTACAGCAAATCCACAGCCAAAATCATATTGAATGGAGTAAAAGTGAAAACCTTTCCAATCATATCTGGAACTAGACAAAGATACTCATTGTCACCACTGCTATTCAACATAGAAATGGAGGTCATAGCCATAACAATCAGACAAGAGAAGGGGATCAAGGGTATTCAAATAGGGTCAGAAGAGATCAAACTCTCACTCTTCACAGATGACATGGTCTTATATCTGGAAAACTCTAAGGACTAAGCTACAAAGCTCTTGAAAGTGATCAAGGAATATAGCAGCATCTCAGGATACAAAATCAATACTCACAAATTATTAGCTTTTACATATACCAAAAACAGTCAAGCCAAAAATATAGTCAAGGACTCTATTCCTTTTACAATAGTGCCAAAGAAGTGGAATACCTAGGAATTTATCTAACAAAGGACATGAAAGATCTCTATAATGAGAGTTGTGAAACCCTGAGAAAAGAAATAGCTGAAGATGTTAACAAATGGAAAAACATACCATGCTCATGGCTGAGAAGAATCAACGTTGTTAAAATGTTCATACTATCAAAGCAAGCTACAGATTTAATGCAATCCCTATCAAAGCAGCAATGTCATACTTTAAGGAACTTGAAAAAATAGTACTTGGCTCAGCGCCTGTGGCTCAATCGGCTAAGGTGCCAGCCACGTACACCTAAGGTGGCGGGTTCGAATCCCCAGCCCAAGCCTGCCAAACAACAATGATGGCTGCAACCAAGAAATGGCCTGGCGTTGTGGCGGGTGCCTGTGGTCCCAGCTACTTGGGAGGTGAAGGCAGGAGACTCGCTTGAGCCCAGGAGTTGGAAGTTGCTATGAGCTGTGATGCCATGGCACTCTACCCAGGGGGATAGCTTGAGGCTCCTTCTCAAAAAAAAAAAATAGTACTTCATTTTATATGGAATCAGAAAAAACCTCAAATAGTCAATACATTACTTAGAAATAAAAACAAATTAGGAGGAATCACATTACCAAACTTCAGGCTATACTACAAATCTATAGTGATCAAAACAACATAGTACTGGCACAAAAATAGAGATGTAGATATATGGAACAGAATAGAGAATCTAGAGATGAACCCAGCCACATAATGCCATTTGATCTTTGATAAGCCTATCAAAAACATTCATTGGGGGAAAAGATTCCCTATTTTAACAAATGGTTCTGGGAGAACTGGCTGGCAACCTGTAGAAGACTGAAACTGGACCCTCTCACCTTTCACCATTAACAAAAATTTATTCTCACTGGATAAAAGATTTAAACTTAAGACATGAAACTATAAAAATACTAGAAAAGAGTTCAGGGAAAACACTTGAAGGATATTGGCCTGGAAAATATTTTATGAGGAGGACCCCCCTGGCAATTGAAGCAACACCAAAAATGTATTACTGGGACTTGATCAAGCTAAAACCTTCTGCACAGTTAAGGGCACTGTCAGTAAAGCAAACAGACAGCCTTCAGAATGGGAGAAGATTCTTGCAGGTTATATTTCTGACAAAGGTCTGATAACTAGAATCTACAGAGAACTCAAATTAATCAGTAAGAAAAGAACAAACACCCCATCTTTGGGGGGCAAGAGACTTGAACAGAAACTTCTCTAAACATGACAGGTAAATGGCCAACAAATACATGGAAAAAATGCCCATCATCTTTAATCATCAGAGAAATGCAAATCAAAACCACTTTGAGATATCACCTAACTCCAGTAAGATTAGCCCACATCACAAAATCCCCAAACTGCAGCTATTGGTGTGGATATGAAGAGAAGGGAACACCTCTACACTGCTGGTGGGATTGCAAACTAATACAGCCCTTTTGGAAAGAAGTATGGAGAATTCTCAAGGAACTAAAAGTTGACCTACCATTTGATCCTGCAATTCCATTTCTAAGTATCTACCCAAATGAACAAAAATCATTTTACAACAAAGACATTTGCACCAGAATGTTTATTGCAGCCCAATTCATAATAGGCAAGTTGTGGAAGCAGCCTAAATGCCCATCAACCCATGAATGGATAAACAAATTGTGGTATATGTATACCTATGCAGCCATTAAAAAAAAAAGATGGAGACTTTACATCTTTCATATTTACTTGCATGGAGCTGGAACACATTCCTCTTAGTAAAGTATCACAAGAATGGAAAGAAAAATATCCAATGTACTCAATACTATGATGAAACCAATATATAATAAACACTTACACACTCTTACTAATAATCAAACACAAATATAGTCCAGAAAGAAAGAGGGGGGAGGAGAGAGAGGGGGAGGGGGAGGATGAGTGGAGGGAGGGTATTTGACAGGATCTCACCTAATGTGCACAATGCAAGGGTACATTTCAAAACAACTAAGAGTATATTATAAATGTCTTGCCATAAAAAATAAGTAAGGTGATGGTTATGTTAATTAGTTTCATTTAAGCATTCCACATTGTATATCAAATCATCACATTATACCTCATAAATGTATACAGTTATGATTTAATAAAAATTAAGTTCAAAAAAAGATATAAAGTACAAAACTTACTTGCAGGTGTTCATGGTGGCTGACTCCAATCAGTCCTATAATATACTAGGTAGTTGTCTGGTAGGGGACAAAGCCGAATGACCCTCCTACCAGCACACCATGTGTGGTTTAAGGGTTCTGCTAGAAGGTATGTTAAAAAAGGGGCACTGGACTCGATCTGGGAGCTCGGGCTCCAAACATGCAGGGTGAGAATGAGTCCAGCAGAGGAGGAGGGGAGAGGCGGCAGCAAATGTACCCGTGGGAGGTCTGGAAATGTACTGCCTGCCAGGACACTGGCCAGGATCACAGCCACTGAGCCAGGAGCAAGGTGAGAGAAGGGCCAGCTGAGAAAGGCCTCAGAAGCCTCAGAGTTTGAACTTCACCCTGGAGGCTACTCAAGGCCAAGGGAAGGTTTTTGACTGCTAAATCACCCAAAAATCTGATAAGGATTTTTGAAGGATGGGAGGAGAAAGAGATAGGAGAGACAGCCACCTGCTTAACACCCCTCCATAAGGGATGACTACGCAGTGGAGAGAGAGCAGATCCTGGAGGCATACGTATAAGGTCAAACTGACAGGAGGGAATCAGTCATGTAAAAAATGGGAGCAGAGCTGAGAACAGGGGAGCCCAGAGTATTCCGACCACCTCCTAGACCAATTGAGGCCATCTAGGACAAATAAAGAGAATCACTGCATCTGTGCTCAAGTATTTCTGGAATAGGGGACAGTTGGGTGCCCTGAGGGAAAGATTTTGCATGAGTTTTGAAGTCTTTTCCAAGCTTATTAACCAAATTATCAACCAAATTTTAGCTATTTGCTTAGGCTGATCCAACCGAAATGTAGGTCATGATAACACTCTCTGAGTGGATAAATGACATCTTTCTAGAGGAGACAGGGCTGGGAAGACCTTCCAGCCTCCACAAGGGTACACTGGGAATTAATTAATTGAGGTTTACACCGGCCCAAGAAGAAAGCTGGAGCCAGAAGCTACCAGCAGAAAATATGTTTGGGCAGTGTTCATAGCTCAGTGGGTAGAGCACTGGCCCCATACACCGAGGCTGGTAGGTTCAAACCTGCCCCAGCCAGCTAAAACAACAATGACCGCGGAAACAAAAAAGAATAGCCTGGCATTGCGGTGAATGCCTATAGTCCCAGTCACTTGGGAGGCTGAGGCAAGAGAATGGCTTAAGCCCAGGAGTTTGAGGTTGCTGTAAGCTGTGACACTAGCACTCTACCCAGGGTGACAGCTTGAGACTCTGTGTCAAGAAAAGAAAATATGTTTGGGATGATGAACAGCCAGCCACCAACCGGCTTCTTCAGGCTCTCGTAGTTTGATGGTTTATTGGAAGTGATCGGTGAGGTAATCAGAACACAGGCTTACAGCAGTTTGTCTCAGCAAAGGCAAACCACAAACCAGCCTAGGAACAAGCTGGCCCCCATCGCCAACTGTGGATGAGGAGGATCTTGAAAGCAGGGCAGAAGCGAGAAATCACAAGATTTTAGTAGAACATACAAATGAGACACAAAGTAGGAACTAGCAACTCAGGCATTTCTTCCCCCACACTGGCACGTTGCAAAGTCTTGCAACTAGGGCAGTCAAGGAGGTCACTCAGAGAGAGAGTAATGCTTTATGTACATGGTAATTTTAAAGACTACTTTTCCAAAAGGCTCGCTGTGATTGTTTTTAATTGGCTTTTTAAGAACTCTCAAGAAAAAGATTTCATTTAAGACAGACATCTTTAATTAGTGCTAACATTAGCCCATTAACCCAATGGGTACAATTAAATGTGGGGACAGGCCGAACTCTAAGTAACTAATCAGCTGCCAGCCTTCCCTGCAAAGCATTGGCTAGACCCAATTCTGAGTTACCAATCAGCTGCCAGCCCTCCCTGCAATGAATTGGCTAGACCCATGTCTGAGTAACCAATCAGCTGCCCTACCCAACTCTGAGTAACCAATCAGCTGCCAATCGTCCTGGCAGTGCATAAACCACATGTTGGTGATGTGGTGGTGGTGATGATGGTATGGTGGTAGTGGTTGTGGGTGGTGGTGGTGTGGTGGTGGGTGGTGGTGTGCTAGTGGTGATGAGGTGGGGGTGTAAGGCAGGTGTGGTGGTAGGGGTGAGGGGGGTGCCTGCATGGATGGTGCTTGTGCTAGAGGGAAGGAGCAAGAGCCAGGCCAGAATCTCTCCTTTTCAGACACTTGACCTTCACCTTAATCAGTTGTCTTTGACAAAATAACAGGTCCGGCTTGGTAAAAGGGTCTGAGGTCACTGGAAATGGGGAATGGGCTTGCTACTGAGTTCCCCAAATAAACCTTAGCCCAACAAAGTGTTTTTTGCATCATCTAAGGTTCCAAAACCACTGCACACACATTCATGTTCAGCAGCGCTGTCCCTCACTCCCTGCAACTGTTTATTTGGGGGGGGGAAAGAAACGAACAAAAAAAAGATAGATAGATAGAACTCTTTATTTTCCAGTTTTAGAGTTAGTTCATCATTTTACTTTTGAAGGGATTCTATCATGAGTATTTGAAAAATACTTAGGCTTGGAGAAATAAAAATACTCTATATCTTTTCTTCATAAAATTATTTTGAAAGGAAAGTGGAAATTCTTGGATCTGGAGTCCAAGACACAACAGTTGAAGCTACGAGAGCCAGCAGCATGCCACTCAGGCGGTGCCTCTGCCAAGCTGTGGAGAGAGAACAATTCTGTCTCTGTGTCGACCTCTGGCAGCTCTTAGCTCCCAGAGGTCCAGCCCTGAGCCATCAATCGTCCCAGAGAAGCCACCTGTCACAAGCTGTTTACAGAGAATTTTACAAGAGGTACAATTTATAGCCAAATTGTACTTTTTGGTCCCTTTTGTTTCTTTTCTCTCTTCCCTTTATCTTCATTTCCCTCATCTCTGCTTCCCTTTTTAATCTCTTCTTTTACTGTTTATTTGTATTATTTTCCTTTTTCTTTTGAACTCTTATTCGAAGGCCTGCTGCATCCCTGCAATAGCACAGTATTAATCCTTTACCCCAATCACATTTGATCCTTAGAGATATTTCCTATCTAGTTTGACCTTTTCCAACTTTATCCCCCAAATAGTCTCAGTGCATTGCAAAAATTATTTAAAACAACACACATTATAGTGATGACGTCTCATTGATATGTCTAGAATTATGTGCAGATATTAAGGGGTAATAAGTTATAAGGGATTGCTATAACAAATTTGGTGACTTAAAACAACACAAATTCATTCTCTCTGAAGATGTCAGCAGAGCAGATTCCTTTGGAAGCTTCGGGGAACAGCCTGCTTCCTTGTTACCTGAGCTGCTAAAGGTCACTGTCATGTTCTGGCTCGTGACTCTTCCTCATATCATTCCAACCACTTGCTTCCACCATCACAGCTCCTTCTCTGTAGTCAATTTCCCTCTGCCTCTCTCTCTCTTTCTAGAATGTTCATGCAATTACATATAGGGCCCACTTAGATAATCCAAGAAACCCCCCCCATCTCAAGATTCTTAATATAATCACATCTATAAAATCCTTTTTGCCAGATAAAGTAATCCACAGGTTCCAGGAATTAGGATGGGAATATCTTGGAGGCCATTTGTCAGCCTACTATAGTGAGCTAAAGTAACTCCATCCATTTCTATTCCTTTCAAGGGAGCCAGCAAAGGGGAGTGACATCATTTCAGAGATGACATGAATTTCCTGTTATTAGAAGAAAATCCTAAATCTAGTACCTTAGTTATAATATGTTATTTGTAACATCTCACAACATATCTCAATTTATCAGTGGGTCTTAACACCAAAGCCATAAAACTAGGAAAACGGGGAGTTGGTGTGGTAGGCATAATTCTCAGACAGCACCCGATATTCCCAACCCCTGGTTTAGTACCTGTATAACCCTCTCCACTTGAGAATGATGGGACCTGTGAATATGATGAAGTGTCACTCCATTGACCTCACTACATGATATATGAGACTCTGTCAGAGCAAATGGACTGGGATTCTCCTGCTGACTTTGAAGTGTGAGAGGGCCCCGTCACTAATACCTGAGGATAGATTTCTAGTCAGGAGAGTGGAGAGTGACTCCCAATAGCCAGCAAGAAAATGAGGGCTCCATCCTAGAACTTCGAGGACATGAATTCTGCTAACAATGAATGAGCTCATTAGAAAATCTCAGATGAGAAGTCTCAGATGAGATCATAGCCCCACCTGATACTTTTAATTTCAGCCTGGTGAGAGACTCTGAGCAGAGGACCCAGCTAAGCCTATACTAGGAGTTCTGGTGCATGGAAACTGTGAGATAACAAATCTGTGTTGTTTTAAGCCACTTAAGTTTGTGATAAGTTGTTATGTAGTAATAGAAAATTAATACAATTAGCAACCATAGAATTTAGTCAGGGAGTTACCTGGATAGACTTTGGGAGGCTCAATAAATGACGTGAAATTATATAAAAATCTTAGAGTACCCATAAACATGTTCATTTAACTAAGGAATGGGTCATTAACTTGTATCATATCCTCCCAGGCCAGTGGCCCATAATGGATGAAGAATACTAAATTAAGGTCCTAATAGAGCAGTCGAAAGCTAATCTTCCAGCCAGGCATGGTGGCTCATGCCTGTAATCCTAGAACTCTAGGAGGCTGAGAGGGGTTCAAGACCAGCCTGAGCAAGAGTGAAACCCTGTCTCTAAAAATAGCTGGGTGTTGTGGCGGCCACCTGTAGATACAGCTACTTGGGAGGCTGAGGCAAGAGAATCGCTTAAGCCCAAGAGTTTGAGGTTGCTGTGATGCCAGGGCACTCTACCAAGGACAACGAAGTAAGACTCTGTCTCAAAAAAAGAAAAAAAAAAAGCTAACTGAGATGTTACTTTTGAGGTACCAATCCAGCATGATATCAAAGAGTAGGGGGATTCTATAAAGAAAAAGCAGAGACTAATAAACCATTCTTTGTTAATATCCGTTAATCTCTTACCACACAGGGCTAGGTGGGGAGTGGAGACTTAGGAGTATACTTTACTGCAAAGTATTTCCACAAAGTGAATTACAGCACAGCCCCATTCCCTAGGGCAGGGCTCACTGCCTTTAACAGTACCAGTTCAACAGTCAGTGCCCACCACCTGCTAAAGCTACCCTCCTCAATTTTCACCTGGACCTCACTCCCCCTTACTAACTCTCTACCTTGATTCCTCATCACTGTATGGATAAATGCACCCCTCCCTGAGTAAACTCAAAAGTCCTCTCCCTTCATCTCAAGAATATCTGCTCAAACTCTTTTCCACCCATTCAGGTGACCAGTGATTATAGAGTAACACCTTTTTATTACAAGATTTACTAGCAGCCAAAGTCAAGCTGCGTGGGAATGTAACCAATCAGGCTAGAACCCAAAGCACATACATTCATCCAATGTCAACAACATGCAATGTACTGATCCTACTGAGTGACCTAAAAGCTAAAATGGAAAGATTCAGAAATAAACCTTGGGTTAGCAAATGAGACTGCTGTTAAATGGACAAGGGCTAATGAAGCTATAATTATTTTATCCAATTCAGCATTTACTTCCCGAGCACTTGCAAATATGCACCCCACTGAGTTAGGTTCTATGGAGAATAAATACAAAGATTCCTAAAATAAGTTACTTACATTCCCAAGGTTAGAATATGCTGGTGGCAGACACACACACAAAAAAACTCAGTAAAATCTTTTAAGGCAGGAAGAAATAAGTTGTATAATAAAGATACAAACAATATTGTGGAAGAACAGAAGCGATATAAAGTCTGGTGCCTTGATGAAAGAGTAGGTGAGAGGGAGGATGGGAAAGGCCTTCCAAAATGGAAGAGGCTAAAGAGGGGAAAGGTACCATGCCTGATATGTACAGATAGGGTGAGAAGTGTGAGAAGGGGGAGCATACAAGGTCTACACACCTCCTTGCTGATTATCACTAAGGTCACCTGCAAGGTACACTGGTTGGGAAGCTATGTACCAGAGCCAGCTGGTAGTCTACCTTTCAGCACAAGTTTGGAACTCTTTTTCTGGAATGACTATCAGAGCTATTGTGACACCAGGGTTGACAGTTAAGTTTGAACCCATCTAGAAGTAGTGCTTTGAAGGGTGGATGAGGTGCTGGCTTCAGCGCATAGCTTCCCAAGGAGAGTATTTAGGTGACCATAGTGATACGCAGCAATAAGGTATGTAGCACTTTTTCTAGGATGAGTTCTTGAACTTAATTTTCAGAAGTCATAGGCCAACAACTGGGCACAACAGGATGTGAGGTAAAAAGGCAGGATGAGACGCAAGTGTAAAAGGTCATAATAGGCCAATTTTATTGCATAAATGCCAGTAAAGGATTTTCACTCTGGTGGTGCTGCTGCTTGTGGTGGCAGGGTGGTAATCAGGGGACTAATAGAATCTAAACCAGTGTTTTTCAACCTTTTTTATCTCACAGAGCACTTGAACCTATAAACTTCCATGGCACACTTAAACTATGTTGGTCAAAAAAGAGGTTAAAAAAAAGAATGTACTTACTGTCCTTTGAACTTCTTTGGAAAATAATTTAATTAATGATCTTTAAAACTTTTTGCAGCATACCTAAGATCCTCTCACAGTGCCTTGTTTCTTAAGGTGACAAGGTCTGGACTAGGGCAGTGGCAGGTGATATGGCAAATACATCAGGGCATCAGGGATAGAAGCAATTGGACTTGTTGGCAGATTACAGTATGCCACGGTTGAAAATCATGGATCTAAACTGCGTTTTAAGAAAAGAACTATGGCACCAGTAGAAAAGTGGTTTGTAGAAGCAAAATATTACAGAAATGAAAAACCAGAGTCCAGGGCAGCGCCTGTGGCTCAGTGGGTAGGGCGCTAGCCCCAAGGCAGGTTCAAACCCAGCCCCGGTCAAACTGCAACAAAAAATAGCGGGGTGTTGTGGCAGGCGCCTGTGGTCCCAGCTACTTGGGAGGCTGAGGCAGGAGAATTGCCTAAGCCCAGGAGTTGGAGGTTGCAGTGAGCTGTGTGATGTCACGGCACTCTACCGAGGGCAATAAAGTAAGACTCTGTCTCTACAAAAAAAGAAAAACCGTAATCCATTATAATATTGCACATTGTGATGGAAAACACATTACATACTAAGCACTTTGATTGTATTGTCTTAATCTTCAAAACAACCTCATAAGGTAGGTACTATCACCAAATGCATTTTGTGCCTGAAAAAAAGAAGTTTTAGAGAAGATAAGCAGCTTGCCCAAGGTCATAAAGCTAGTGGGTAGCAAGAACAGGTTCTTAAATCAGGTCTGCCTCCTAAGCCCACATTTTTACATTGTTTCCTAAGGTGACAAGGTCTGGACTAGGGCAATGGTAGGTGATAAAGTAAATAGATCAGGGGTAGAAGCAATTGAACTTGTTGGCAGATTACATTAGGGAATAGGAAAGAGAAATCAAATACAAATGAAAGATTTCTGGCCCAAGTGTCTGTATGGAAGAATGTCACAGGCTAAGATGATACAGCAGAACTGAAAAGTCTAGACTGGCTGCAGCAAATGCAGAGCTACTAAGTCTGGGACTCTTATGGTGAACTTGCTCGTATATTAGCACTTCATTCTATGAGAGGCTAACCAAACATGGGCCATAGTTTTTCTCATTAATGGATATTCAGCCGAAGATGAAGTAGCCACCCAGTACACCCAAGTGAGGGGGAGGCACTGACACCACTGCGTCACCCTGCACCTGCAGCACCAGCAGTCAGCCAACCCCCATAATCGCCATTCAGACCATTTACTTTTCATCTTACTCCCTTCTCTGCCAATCTATTCACTAAACACATCTTCATTATCAAGCAGAAAAGCACAAAGCCAGATGAAAAAATTCAAGGTGATAAAATTTGCCCCCTATTATGAGGTAGGATGATTAAGTTTGTACCATCCTAGAAAAGGTGGTACATCCTTCATTGCTGAATATCACTATGGTCACCTTCAAAGTACTCCCCTTGGGAAGCTATGCCCTGATGCCAGCACCTCATCTACCCTTCAAAGCATTAGTGGTTCTGATTAAAGATTTTCAAAGGCAGAAGTTATAATAAAATTGCTGGGCAACATGAAATGTGTGGACTCAACAGATTTTTTTCCTAAAATCTAACAATATGAAGAACTCAAAATTCATTGTATATAGGTTAGGTATCAAGAAGCCATTCATCAAGTCCAAAGTGACTTAAGTTTGTAGTCTCATTATGTGTTTCCATCAAATATGTGGATGATGATACTTCCAAGCTTCAGTGTCAGTCATCTTCCTCCTCGTTTCATTTTTCCTTAGAATTGGGCATCTTCTTCCAAAACAAACCTGTAGTAAGAAGTAACAACCCCCAAGAGTTGACAACCCCTCAGGAGTTATGTCAGGCTCGCAAATGACTCCTCCAGTGGGTGATCTGATGATGAGAAGGATTGTAAAGCCAATGAAACCACCCACTTTCACAAGATGAAACCTTCCCTGGCCTTCTCCTGGCCAAATTATATTAGGCTAATTGGTATCTATTTTTTGATACTCAGCGACCTCTCTGGGGTAACAAACTCCAAAGTTATTCCATTTCCTGAATCACTTTTCTTTTGTTATTGTTATGTATTGTTAACTGCATCAGGATAGTAGTTTGCACACGTTACAGGATTTGTAGATTGTCCTTTAGAAACATTCTGGCATTAAATGAGTCATCTCTTGCATACTCATAGATATCATCATTGTCACTTCATCTTTCATCACCTTTACTTTCGTAAGAGCCAGGAAGAATTGAAGTAACAGAAAGCTGCTTATCAGCACTTCCATAGACATTACATGAGGTTAATGATGTTCATAAAACCCTTCAAAATTAAGTACAAGCCCAGCAAACCTGAGTCTACCATAAAACAGAAAATGGAAGCCAGTATGTAACCAATACTGCCATCTATTGGTGCCAAAAAGAGCCGACCCACTTTCCTTTGGTAATGTGCCTTTGTTTCTGCCTATCAACATTAGTATTTTTAAAATTCCTAATTATGGCTCCACCCATGTAGCTCAGTGGTTAGGGCTCGGGCCACATACATCAGGGCTGGCGGGTTCGAACCCAACTCAGGGCTGCTAAACAACAATGACAACTACAACAAAAAAAGAAAA
The DNA here is from genome assembly GCA_963574575.1 of Galagoides demidoff. Lineage (NCBI taxonomy): Eukaryota > Metazoa > Chordata > Mammalia > Primates > Galagidae > Galagoides > Galagoides demidoff. Next base: position 21,563 of record CAUYQV010081267.1, read on the forward strand.
ATAGCTGGGCTTTGTGGCAGTCACCTGGAGTCCCAGTTACTTGGGAGACTGAGGCAAGAGAATTGCTTAAGCCCAAAAGTTGAAGGTTGCAGTAAGCTGTGATGCCACCACACTCTGCTGAGGGCAAAATAGGGAGACTATCTCAAATAAATAAATAAATAAATAAATAAATAAATAAATAAATAAATAAAAATAAAATTCTTAATTATAGGTACCACTATCTCTCTTTTTGAGACCAGTAAAATTAAAAGCAACCATCTCTGAAAACATCTTAGATAACCATGACAAAACAAATTTCAATTTCTATTGTTTCTTTAACTACAAAGGTAGTCATAATTTGTTTGGTTAGACGTGTTCACAGATAAATATTTGTCTGTGCAGAATCAACACTAGATGGACAAATATTTTCATATCACTCTTGGAGCTGACATTTTAAACCATTCTTGGAAAAATGCATGTCCTCACATACAAGCAAAGTTGACTCATTCATAAATACTGAGCTTTTCAATGCTAAATATTCATAGATAATAAGGAATATTAGGAAGTCCACTGGATCAAGAGTCTGCAATAAGATTCTCATCTAATCTGCCACTCAGTTTTATGAGCTTTGTCAAATCCAGACTCTCAATTTCTTCATGTGTAAAATGGGATTATCACAATTCTCTTTATCATATGAAAATGTTTATAAAACTATGAATTATGACACAAATTTTAAATAGTCTCGTTATCATCTTGCTTAACTCAAAGAAGTTTCTTACACACACCCTTACTATCACCTGTCATCATTTGATTTATCTAGTGTGTGTTTTTTGTAGGTATCTGAATCTATTTTATATTCCTCCCAAAGTTCAACTTTTTAGAAAGAATATATTGTTTAAAAAGAAGAAGAGAATTGGGAAATAGGATAAAAATAAGTATTTCAGCTTCATACACCTTAAATGTGTAAAATAAATAATTGATGCCATATTACATTAAGGAAGAGTTTCTGGAAACTCTTCTCTTTGAATTTAAGAAATCCCACTGCTAGCAACCTATTGTGCATAGTTAATTCAGGCCAAATAAAATTGGGTTTACATAAACTTTGTCTCTCATCTTCCTGAATATAAGATCAGTGTGAGCTGCAGTTCTCAAAGTGGGGTTCTGCCAGGTCCAAGGTGAGAGGTATAATGTTAATGGTGTTTATGTTAATGTTTATACTTTAATTTCTATAGCTATCATTATGGAATGGCTTATCTAATATCTTTTGAAAACTATTATCTTTAAGTGGGGAAGTGGGATTGCTGGATCTTATGGTATTTCTATTTTTAATTTTTTGAAGAACATCTGTACTATTTTCTATACATTTGTACCGATTAATTTACATGCATACCAGTGTACAAGTGTTCCTGCACTTTAGTTGTAAAATCACTCTGTCTGAAGCTTTTTGGATAAAGAAACTCACTGTAGAGCTGGTCTTGTGGTGAATGTCCTCAGTGCTTGTATATCCACAAAAGATTTGATTTCTCCATCAATTTTGAAGCTTAGTTTATCAGGATACAGAATTCTGGGCTAAAAATTGTTTTGTTTAAGAATGGTGAAGGTGGATGGCCATTCTCTTCTGGCTTGGAAGGTTTTAGTTGAAAAGTCTGCTGTCATCCTAATGGCTCTGCCTCTGTAGGTCAGTTGGCACTTACTCCTGGTTCCTTGCAGAATTTTTTCTTTCATCTTGCCTTTGGACAAGTTCACTACAATGTGTATTGGAGAGGCTCTGTTTGAGTTGAGATGACCCAGGGTTTGATATCCATCTGAAAGGAGTCTGTTGGGGTCTTTAGTAAAACTTGGGAAGTTTTCATTTATGATAGTCTCCAGTAGGGCTTCCATTCCTTTGGGACAATCTTCTCCCCCTTCAGGAATGACTATTATTCATATGTTTGAACACTTCATGGAGTCTCAATAGTTCACTAAGCACCTGTTCTTCTTTCTCTCTCTTCTGCCTCTTTAACTACATGACTTAACTCGAAAACTTTATCCTCTAGCTCTGAGGTTTTCTTCTTTATGGTCTAACCTATTTTAGATACTTTTTAGTGCATCTTTACATTCCCTGATTGTCTCCTTCATTTCCTTAAGCTCTGCCTTATCCTTTCTATATTCTACATATCTCTTGTCTGACTTTTGGTTCTGTCTTTCCATTTTCTTGTCCATTCCTTTTATTTTCTTTATCATCCATATTTTAAATTCCCTTTCTGTCAAGTCCATTAATTCTTCATAGGTGAGGTCTTCTCCAGTACCTGCCTCATGATCCCTTTGGGGAGTTCCTCTATTTTGATTTTTCATGTTGCCTGAATTTTTCTGTTGATTCCTCCTCATGTGTTCTTTCTTCTTGTTCACCTCTTTTGTCCTCCTTTTTCCTTCTCACTGCCTCCTTTGTTTCAAATTACCTTGTCTCAGAGCTTAGGTCTGTCTTGAAGTGGCCTCAGCCAGAGCAAAGCAAAACTCTTTCTCATGGCCAAATAAACAGAAGTACTTGATCTTAATAACATTATGTTGCAATATGTCTCTGGGATACAAGGTGGTGCTGTGTGTTTTTTTGGGGGGGTGACAGCACAGCCAGCAACCTCTATGGTCTTTATTCCAAACATAGTTGCCTTTGGTGATCGCCTAATTATTTCCTCAGCATTCAGACCCTGCCGGGTTCAGATCTTAAAACTCACAAGAATCCCTCAGGGGCAAGCCTCACAGTGTTCCCTGACTCCAGTTCCCCTGACTCCAGATCAGAGTGGAGTTCTGATCCCAGTGGGAGGAATTAAGATGGCCGTGCTTTAGGCCTCTGCTAAGACCTTCTCATGACCTTCCCACAATGGCAGCCCCCTGGCCACTGAGATCTTCTCAGTATGGCTGCTTTATCAGCCACCAAACCTATGGTAAGTCCACTCCAATAGGCATTTAAATCTGGTTGCTGTACACTATTTGAGTCCACCCATTCTTCCAAGATTTCCACTCAATGAACAGCTTCCCCCAACAACTGAAAACTCCAGAAAGGCTTCCTCCCATCCAGGGCCCCTGTGGGGGGCCAGCCGATCTCAGCCTGTCACAATCACTTGCCTCATTCATCAGATTTCCACCACTCTGGATCATACACTGCATCTAACTCACCACCTCCTCACTGTGCTCCATGAGCTACGACTCCGCGTAAGGTCCCTGAGGATGATATGGCTGGGTTCTCTCTTTCTCCCTAGCCATTCTAGGAGAGCTCAGTTGAATGATCTTCTGATCTGCCATCTTGCTCCACCCCTTATGGAAAATTTTTAGATGCCTGTGGAAAACTCACAGCAACTTCATCCCAAAGAGTTATTAGAATCTTGAGGCTAGTTAATCCCACCACACATCACAGCCTGTCATCTATCCCAAACGGTACACTGTAATCCTCTCATCTCTACACTGCTCATGGCTTCCTCTCCCTGGTCCTGCTTCCCTTTACTCTTGTTCTTCTCAAACCTCTCACTGTACCCTCTCAAATTGGTCCATGATTACAGCTAACACTTGGCAATATCCTGCCTACTGTACAAACCATTCCCTGCAATCTTGAGCCTTAACTGAAACCCAAGGGCCCTGCTTCCCCAGTGGATTCCATGTGGCCTCTTGTGCACTCCACCTTGGGCTTGGGAAGCAGGTCATCAGATTCCCCCTTCCCCATTCCTACATCTGAATCATGGTCCTTCCATATCTATATAAAACCCTGGCTACATTAAAGCTCTTACTATCTGGCTACAAGCCCTTCTACTCCCTCTACCTTTTTGTAACCTGCTAGCCTCCAGGTAACTCATCATTTGCTAAAGATTTGAAATCTGACTCATAGCCTCTGTCCTCCCTCTGTCCTTGCCATTATCTAGGATAACTTTAAAGTACCATGTGGATGACCAGAGCTAAAACCCTGCATTTACCAATTCCAATGAACTTGACCTTCTCTTTACTTACCCATTCAGCAAACACCCTCAGTCTTCCCAGCACAATTCTTCTGGTTAGGAAATCTTAAATTCTAACACATTGGCTTAAAAGGGAGAAACTCACTATCTCTCCACTTTTTTCACCTTCCACTCACTTCTAAAACCACAGCAATCTTACCCCACCCCCATCCTTGAAGCATTTGTCTTTGCAGCCAATGGACATTGTCTGGTCTTTCCTTGCTGGGTTTGATGCCATTGCTCACTCCCTCCTGGAAATTCCCTGCTCCTTTTGCTCTCAGTACTAGAGCTCTCCCCACCCTCCCACCTTTGACCATTCCTTCAGGGTCTCCTTCATGGTACCTACCTTCTTCCATCTGCTTTCTAAAATACCCACTCAGGTGAACTCATCCACTCTCATGATTTGAGCTCCACCTATTCTGATGACTTGCAGATTTATATGCTTGAGCTTTTAAATTTTTATATTTAACCAGATATTCCACAGGCACCTCAAATTCAACTCATACCAAACTTAATAGTTTACCTCCTATATACCCCACTTTACCCCCATCTGCTTCTCCAGGACTTAATCTCTATGTGTGTGTGTGTTGACGGCACCACTCCAGAAACCCAATCTAGAGAACAAAGCATTGTCCTTGACTCCACTTCATTCCAACCTTCACTCATTATCTGGTCAATCATCAAGTCAATTTTATCTCTTATACTTCATTTTGTCACCATCTGTTCATCCCAGCTGCCATGCGTTGTCTATGCCCTCATTATATCTTCTCTGGAATTCACAACAACCTCCTAAATTGGTCTCACTGCTTCCAAGCTTGCCTCCATCAAGTCCAGGATTCACAAGGCCCAGAGAATGATCTTACTAAAACATAAACCTACACTTGGCACTTCCTTTTTAAAACCACCCCATGGCTCCCTGAAGCCCAGAGGACAAATTCCAAGCTTCCTAATCAGTCATGTTCAGCCCTGTGGGATCTGGCTTCTGCCCACACCTCCAGCTTCACCTTTTGCCACACTGTACCTTGTAATTTATGCTCCTGCCACTCTGAACTGTCTGTGATCTCCATGTACCCAGCTGTGCTCTCACTGGCATGTCTCTAGCACTGCACTTAGCACAATGAATTATAAGTAATTGTTTATATTTCTGTCTTCTGCAATAGACCACAAGCCATCTTCCTGAGGGGAGCAACTATATCTTGTTCATCTTTTTATCTAACCAAGTGGTTGGCATATAGTTAGCACTCAATTAATGTTAATGAATGAACAGGGAAACTTCCCATTAGAAACTTCCCATTAAAGGCATGACTTTTTAAGAAATGAGTATAATTGTGATGGATGTGTTACTTGGTTCAATGTAAACATTTCACATTGTATATCGAAGCAGTACCCTGAACCCTATAAATGCATCAATGTACAAAGTTATGATTTAATAAAAAATAATTAGTTTTTTAAAAAAATAATAATAATAAAGGCATGAATTTATAACTTACCATGTCATTAAAGGACCTAACAGTACAGAGTCTCAGGAATTCAATCAGTGAAGTGGTCCAGTGGGGATTTGGCAGTTAGGGAGAAATACTTTTATTCCCATATGCCTTACAAATGAAATGCAAAACTGGGTAGACTTTTACATAGCAATCCTCTTATGTTCTTAATAATCACCATACTTACCACACTCTTATAGGCAATCCTAGGTGCAGCTGGCCCCTGCTAACATATTTTAACAACTTTGTGTGTTCCTGTTCATTAATAAAATTTGCATTTGTCACTGATGTGTTGTGTTTTATCCCCAGTTTGTACAAATGAATGGATAGTTCTAAAGTGCTTACTATGGCATAAACATAGTAATGAAGATAGCAACAAATATCTGTGTATTACTTTTTGAAGTTGAACTGAAGGTACTGTCACTGCTCAAGTATGCCTAGACATGCTGTGCACAGCCACTTTACCTGCAATTTATATACTTTGGGGGAATGATCAATTTTACTTCTAACAAGATCTCTTAAAATGTGTATACTATTTTTGTACCCTCTGTATGTTAGCATATATGCCTCTGAGAATTTAAAAAAAAAAAAGTGTTCCTTGAAGAAACATGGCCAGGATGTATTCCAAAATGTTAATAGAAACACTATAAAGACATACAACTTTATATACACATAATAATTAAAAATCTTTAAAAAATTTAAAAGAGAAAATAGGAATGAAAATATTAAACCTCACAATAACATTTTAAATAGAAACAAGCAGAGAACATGGTTGAGTTGGTTGAGTACAAGCAAAGAACATGAATATATAACCAGGATGGTTTCACACAAGTGAAGGAGGTTCCAGCAACTGCCAAGGAATATACTGGACAATTACTTCATTTGCCAGTGTGTTTCTGTGGGAGATCCATATCAAAGAGCAACGTGAAAAAAAAAAAAAAGAAGAACAAAGAGCAACGTGAGACAGCCAAAGATTTCACAATATTTTCAAACTGCATTTCAAAAATTGCACAGCAATCTACCTTTTAAACTTCCTGAGTTTTTGGAAAACAAGTACAAAATCAGCTCATTTTGTCACTAAGAACAGAAAAGAGACCATTACTCAAAGTTATATTCCTCAGACAACACAGATAAAGATTACTCTATTTCCAAGAAATTAATAAAGCCAGTCACAAAGTTAATGACAAATAATATGCTCAGACTATGCAAGTACTGGCAACATTATTAATGGCTCTATTGAACATCACATATCAATGGCATGCAACATGGAAGAGGAATTACAACCACACATGTACATTAGCATGTATTTTGCTTTACAGTTAGGTGAAATCAGTGCTATGCAGAGTATGCATATTAGGTAGCATATGAGTAGAACATATATGAAAGAAGTACTTTAAAACTCTTTGTTCTGGCTTGGCACCTGTGGCTCAAGTGGCTAAGGCGCCAGCCACATACACCTAAGATGGCAGGTTCGAATCCAGCCCAGGCCCACCAAACAACAATGATGGCTGCAACCAAAAAGTAGCCAGGCATTGTGGCGGGCGCCTGTGGTCCCTGCTACATGGGAGGCAGAGGCAGGAGACTCGCTTGAGCCCAGGAGTTGGAGGTTGCTGTGAGCTGTGATGCCACAGCACTCTACCCAGGGGGACAGATTGAGACTCTGTCTCAAAAAAAAAAAACTCTTTGTTCTGTCACCAAAAACCCAATCTATAGAAGAGATTTTTCTTTTAGTTAACATTTATTTGGTAAGCAATACCATAAATTGGAAATGGTGCCTTAGGATCAATACTAATGGAATAACCAGCTATGTTTGTAATAAGGAAGGGAGATGCTACACAAATAAAAATTTTACCTTTATGCCAAAACAACTATTTCTTTATTCACCTAATCAGATAACACATGATATGGCCCCTAATCTTAATGCAATGTTGTAGAAAATAGTCTAAAATACGAGTATAATCAAATCACAACCACTACGTGTATGTGTTCTCAGCATGTTCTACAAAGAAACGGGTAGAGGGCAGTAGACTGATGAGAAGTACTCAGACTGTTAACAGTGTTCATTCAAACTTTTGAAATGAGGAATGAGACTAAAGCATTTCTATTCCACACAGATAATGTCAGGAAGGAATGTTCCATGGCTTCAAGCGGCAAATGTCAGCAATGTTGTTAGTATCTTAATATTCCTGATCCTTTTATTTGGGACCAAAACATATTTATGCTGAATATTGAGAATAAGTATAAAGATTCTTTGAGAACAGTGAACAGTCAGTGAGTTTAAGGGGGATGTGCTTATAGACTTGTAGACTTAGTATCTGATGAAACACTAACTCTGGTCTTTAGATGAAAATCTTGCTATCATTTTTAGACACAGGTTCAATCTGAATTATCCACCTTCCCAAACTGATAGCATTATCACACATTTATTGCCATTCCTGAAAGACTCTAATTATGAAGAAGTATTTTCTATTTTAGTAAAATAATATGGAATAAAAAGAAACTCTAGATATGGAACCCACCACCTAGCTAAATATTAGATATTTTATTTAGAAATTATAATTAATATTTCTTTTAACTTATATGAGAGACATTTATATTAATTTTTCATGCATGCTTTTTTAAAAAAACACTTTATTGAAAGGTATGAGTGGCATGAAAAAAACTGTACATATTTAACATACACAATTCAAAGTGTTAGCAAGAACCACAAAGACCATTTGAAAAGAAGATACAATGATTCTCCAGTTCAATGGCATCCTTTGAGGGAACCAAGCACACTGCTAGCATTGCTCTGCTTGATAGAATGTTCATCCTGCTAATTCCACAGTAAGAAATATGTCTGTGCAAACGAATCGGGTAAAGAGTGTGTAGGTAAAAAGGAAGAACGGGAATACAAAATAGAAACAAGCCTGTCCCCAACCTCCGTGCTCCAGCCCATTAATGGATCACTTGTAGGTCTCTAAAGTGAATTAGAGACAAGTCCCAATTAATTAACTGTGGCACAATTCTCACAGGATTTGATAATTACAACACACCTGCCCTCACAGGCACTCAGGGCAGTCCCCTGGCCTAGATTATTCTAGCCATGTGCTGTCTCTCTCTAGAGAGTGATATAGAACATGACAGAGAGAGGAAGACTCAATCTCTCCAAGTTTCATACTAAAGAGACAAGTCAACACCATTCCCCTGCTTTCACAGGGGACACTAAATAATATGTGTCTTTACAAATGAAAATACTGGATTTTGTCTACTAAAAGAGACTCAGCAGGGAATTGCACAGGGACACTTCCCTCTTGTTCGTGAAAGCGCAGGGAAGGAAAGCACATTCACCTGGAAGCAGCAAGGCCCGGGGGCTTGTTCCAGCCCTGACACGCCTGCACACGCCACTCATCCCCTCTGCTTGATTGTTACGTCTATAACATTACACCTTAAAGGGAACTGTGGTCTTGCTTTTCCCTCAGCAGTGGACCAGATGGTTGGAAAGGTCTCAGTGTGGAGGCTGAATGATTTAAAAAGAAAAAACAATTTTTTTTTTTGAGGCAGAGTCTCACTTTGTCACCCTCGGTAGAATGCCGTTGCGTCATAGCTGACAGCAACCTCAAACTCTTGGGCTCAAGTGATTCTCTTGCCTCAGCCTCTGAGTAGATGGGACTACAGGCACCCACCACAACGCCTGGCTATTTTTTTTTTGAGAGACGAGGTCTTGCTCTGGCTCAGGCTGGTCTCAAACCCATGAGCTCCGGCCATCCACCTGCCTCGGCCTCCCAAGTGCTTGATTTAAAATTTTTTAATAAGTTTAGAGAATCTATTCATGGCAAACAATACTAGAGTGACAAAGTGTCTACTCACACTGTTTTTCTTGGTCAATTACTAGTCAATGTCAGAGTTTCATATTATAATATTAATAGAATTAAACTTTAGCCCTGCAAATGAAAAGCCAGTAATTAATTATGTTCACCTCTAACTGTAACGACTAATTGACCCAGGTCTGCTAGCAGTAAGGTGTCACATAATGGTGACCCTTGACAAGGGCCTTTGTCCTTGTTGACCTACTGGATTGTGTGTATATCTTCACTTAAATGGAAAATTTAGGCTGCAGACCTTTCCCCATCAGGCAGGCTACATTTGTTCCAATGGGAAGCAGACTGGAACCCCAGTAGAACTCTGAGGTTATTGTCTCTCTAATATTCTATGAGTCTGAGCCAGGGTTTCTCAAATCTTAGTGTGCCTAAGAATCATCTGAGAAACTTATTAAAAATGCAAATTCCTGGCCTGGCGCCTATAGCCAAGTAGTTAGGGCACCGGCCACATACACCAGGGCTGGTGGATTCAAACCCAACCTGGACCTGCTAAACAACAATGACAACTACAATAAAAAAAATAGCCAGGTGTGGTGGGTACCTGTAGTCCCAACTACTTGGGAGACTAAGGCAAGAGAATCACTTAAATCTAAGAGTTTGAGGTTGCTATGTGCTGTGATGTCACAGCACTCTACCAAGAGCAACATAGTATGACTCTGTCTCAAAAAAAAAAAATTAAAATAAATAAATAAAAATGCAATTTCCTAAGCCTCACTCCAGAGACTCTGGTCCATTAGATTTTGAGTGCATTCCAGGAATGGGTGAAGCACAGGAAGGTGATTCTGGTGACCCAAAACCTATACTTGGAGACAGACTGCCTTTTCCAAAGCAGCTGGGAAAAGTCCTAGACCCCTGGCTCAGCGCCTGTGGCTCAATCGGCTAGGGTGCCAGCCACGTACACCTAAGGTGGCGGGTTCGAGTCCCCAGCCTGGGCCCGCCAAACAATGATGGCTGCAACCAAAAAATGGCCGGGCGTTGTGGCAGGCGCCTGTGGTCCCAGCTACTTGGGAGGCGGAGTCAGGAGACTGGCTTGAGCCCAGGAGTTGGAGGTTGCTGTGAGCTGTGATGCCATGGCACTCTACCCAAGGGGATAGCTTGAGGCTCTGTCTCAGGAAAAAAAAATCCTAGACCCAGAAAGGAGGACCCAGAAAAAGACCCAGAAAGTCTTTTTTTCATGCTGTTAAAAGCAGTAGAGTTATGAATTAAATTCCAAATCAGCATGATGAAATGTATGTCCTTGTTACTAAGACAGATCAAGGTACCCTGGGCAGGAATGGAGCAAAGTAACTCCAGACAAACATGAAGAGGTGAATGATCCATCATCTACCTTTACTGGAATGATGCTGCCGCATAAGACAGCATTGTAGATATTGTATGCAAATCAATCATTCATTCCGTATGTAAAAAAAAAAAAAGAAGAAGAAGAACCCTGCAACCATGATCAGGACTTATGCATCATCCATTGGAGGGAGGGGGAAAGTTTGTCTCCTTTCTCCTTAAACTTAATTAAGGCTTTTGAGTTTCCAGAGGACCTACCTTCTGAGAGCAAAATTTCATCCCCTCCATTGCATCTATTAGTAAGTCTGGCACAGTGATTTTCAACAGGAAAGATTTGAGATTCTGCACTGAGAATCCTAAATCTCTTCCAAAGGAGTATGTTGAAAAGTAGCAAAATATGTTTATAGTTCTCTTTATGGAGATCTTTAACATCCTTTATTAGATATATTCCCAGGTATTTCATCTTCTTTGGAGCTATTGTAAAAGGTATAGGGTCTTTGATTTTATTCTCAGATTTACTGTTATTGGCATATATAAAGGCTACTGATTTGTGGGCATTGATTTTGTATCCAGGGATGCTGCTATATTCTTTAATCACTTCTAAGAGCTTTGTATTTGAGTCCTAAGGTTTTCCAGGTATAAGATCATGTCATCCACAAAAAGGGAGTGTACACTGTACCCATTTGAATACCCTTGATTTCCTTCTCTTCCCTAATTGCAATGGCTAGGACTTCCAGAACTATGATGAAGAGTAAAACCCTGAGAACAGAAATAGCAGAAGATGTTAACAAATGGAGAGCATACCATGCTCATGGATGGGAAGAATAAATATCATTAAAATGTCCATACTATCCAAAGCGATCTACAAATTTAATGCAATCTCCATCAAAGTGCCAACCTCATACTTTGAAGAACTTGAAAAATACAGTACTTTGTTTCATATGGAACCAGAAAAGAACCTGAATCACTAATACAATTTTTAGAAATAAAAATGAATCTGGAGGCATCACATTACCAAACTTCAGATTATACTACAAGTCTGCAGTGATTAAAACAGCATGGTACTGGCACAAAAAATATAGACATTGACCTATGGAATAGAATAGAGAATCTAGAGATGGACCCAGCCATATATTACCATCTGATCTTTGATAAACAAAACAAAGCATGCACTGGAGAAAACAATACCTATTTAACAAATAGTGCTGGGAGAACTGGCTAGCCACATGTAGAAGACTGAAACTAGACATATACCTGTCACCACTGACAAAAATTAATTCAAGATGAATAAAAGATTTAAATCTAAAGCATGAAAAAATAAAAATTCTAGAAGAGAGTATGGGGAAAAATGCTTGACAATATGGGCCTGGGAAAAGGTTTTAGAAGAAGATCCCCCTTTATAATTACAGCAACACCAAAATTAAATAAAGGAGACCTGATCAAGCTAAAAACTTCTGCACAGCTAAGAGTACCACAAATGAGACAGCCCTTTGAATGGAAGAAGATTTTTGCATGCTATGAATCTGACAAAGAGCTGATAACTAAAACCTACAGAGAACTCAAATTAATCAAGAAGAAAAGAGCAAATAACTCCATTTATAAGTGACAAGAGACAAGAACAGAAACTTCTTTGAAGATGACAGATGAATGACCAACAAACACATGAAAAAATGCTCATCATCATTAATCATCAGAAAAATGCAAATCAAAACCACTCTTAAATATCACCTAACCCCAGTGAGATTAGTCCACATCACGAAGTCCCAAAACTGCAGATGCCAGTGTGGATGGGGAAGAGAAGGGAACACTTCCACACTCCTGATGGGATTGCAAACTAATACAGCCTCTATGGAAAGAAATATGGAAAATTCCTAAAGAACTAAGTCGACCTTCCATTTGATCCTGTAGATACCATCACTAGGTATCTACCCAGAAGAATAAAAATCATTTTACCACAAAGACATTTGCACCAGAATGTTTACTGCAGCTCAATTCAAAATTGTCAAGTTGTGGAAACAACCCAAGTGCCCATCAGTCCATGAATGGATTAACAAACTGTGGCATATGTAAAATGTGGAGTACTATTCAACCATAATAAAAGATGGAGATTTTACAACTTTTATGTTGTAAAATGGATGGAGTTGAAATACATTCTTCTTAGTAAAGAATGGGGAAAAATACATCCAATGTTCTCAATACTAAAATAAAACCAATGTATAGACAAGTACACACCCACCCACATTTCAAATGATGAAATACAAATATAGTCTAGCAAGGGGCAGGAGGGAGGGTGATAGGCTGGAAGAGGGAGGACATTTAGAAGGATCTCACCTAATATGCACAATGGGAGGGTGTTCAGCATACCCCATGAGTGAAGTACTCAACTACACTTGAATTTTATCCTATAACTGAAAACAATGTAACTTAATAATTTGTACCCTCCTGGGCAGTACCTGTGGCTCAGTGAGTAGGGTGCCAGCCCCATATACCTAGGGTGGTGGGTTCAAACCTGGCCCCAGCCAAGCAATAAAAAAAAAAATAGCTGGGCATTGTGGCAGGCACCTGTGGTCCCAGCTACTCCTGAGGCTGAGGCAAGAGAATTGCCTAAGCCCAGGAGTTGGAGGTTGCTGTGAGCTGTGACGCCACAGCACTCTACTGAGGGTGAAAAAGTGAGACTCTGTCTCTAAAAAAAAAAAAATTGTACCCTCATTAATTTGAAATTTTTTATATGAAAAAAAAAAAGTAGCAGAATATGCATGCCACCCCTAAATATGCCACCTTGGTATAAGGATTATAGGGAGTCGAAGGCAACTGAGAATAAGGAGATACAAGGAAAGCTCTCTCCCCTCTCTCTATTTCCCTAAAAGCAGGGCATGCATTTACAAAGGTGTCCCTCCTCCCAGTCTCTACCAGAAAGCACAAAGGCTAATCCCTAGAGTTGAGCTTGAGTCTGGAGAGGGCACCAGAGGAATCTACACAACAGACTTTACTCACTAGCCTTGATCTATGAGTATCCTGTATATTTACCTTCCCACAATTTGCTGCCCCCTAGAGACTGCTGGTCCTTTTCCTTGGCCTTGTCACTTCTCTAAGCACATATTGTTCTTTGTTGAAGATGCTGTGCATGTCAGGGTACTAAGCTACCTTTCTGAGATTTACTCACCTCTCTAGGTATTTCTGATGTACATATGAGACATACATATCAATAAAGTTCTGTTTGCTTTTCTCTTGTTAACCTATCTTTGGTTATAGGTGTCCCCACTGAGAACACACACTATCAGGGTGATGGGCACACTTATAACTTTGACTCAAACTGTACAAAAGCAATTCATGTAGCCAAAATATTTGCACCCCAAAATATTGCAAAATTTTTAAAAGTTTAATTTTTTTTTAAAAGAGAGAAAAGTATTGTTCCTCCCCTATAGTCATTCTTCTTTCTAGATCTATGATATCAGAATAGTCTTGCTAACCTATTCCTTACCCTGCTTGAGGGTAGGAACCTTAATGATTCTTGGAGATGATTTCAGTTTCCAGAAGTTTATCCAGTCTGTCAGCGTCCGGCTGCCAATGCTCCTCTGAAATGGAGACAATTCAAGGAGTATTTCTACCTTCTCCTCCAATCCCTGCTTTACATCATCCAGGAAAACTAACATTAGCCTATGCTATTTTATTCATTTAATAAATTAAAATGTGGGCGGCACCTGTGGCTCAGTGGGTAGGGCACCAGCCCCATATACCAAGGGTGATGGGTTCAAACCCAGCCCTGACCAAACTGCAACAAAAAAATAGCTGGGCATTGGCCTGTAGTCCCAGCTACTCAGGAGGCTGAGGCAAGAGAATCACCTAAGCCCAGGAGTTGGAGGTTGTTGTGAGCAGTGTGATGCCACAGCACTCTACCAAGGGCAAAAAAGTGAGACACTGCCTCTACAAAATAATAATAATAATAATACATTAATTAATTAAAATGTTATGGGATCTTAAGCCATGCACAGTGGCTCATGCCTTTAATCCCAGCACTTGAGAGGTCGAGGCAGGTGGATTGCCTGAGCTCACAGGTTTGAGACCAGCCTGAGCCAGAGCAAGACCTTATCTCAAAAAATAGCCAGATTTTGTGGTAGGCATCTATAGTCCCAGCTACTCAGGAGGCTGAGGCAAGAGAATCTCTTGAGCCCAAGAGTCTGAGGCTGTTGTGAGCTAAGACACCACAGTACTCCACCAAGGACAACAAAGTGAGACACTGTCTCAAAAAAAAAAAAAAAAAAACCCAATGTTATGTGACCTTGACTCTAATTCTCTCCCAAAAATGAGAATGTTAAGTTTCCAAGAAGCTGAGATTTGTAATTTCTGAAGATCTCTCACTGGGATGTAAGTTTCTTGAGGGCAAGGACTTTATTTGGTTCCCCACCCTATCCCCAAAACCTAGAGCAGTGCTTGGTATGTAGCAGATGCTCGAATATTTGTAGAATGAATGAATGGACAAATAACAGTACCAAGAAGATCTACTCTCAGCACCTCCATATCCTCTCCAAGGCCGGGCCCAAGGCACATCCCTCCGTCCTCTATCTAGCATAACCAGGCCTCTTACAGACATGTGCCAGTGAAATCACACTGGGAGCTTAAAATTTGCCGTGACAAAAGTATCTACACTTTGAAAACCACAGACTCCACAACTCTCAGCTCTTTTCTTTTAGAGAGCCCATTGTTAGGCATTTACCAACACACCACTTCCCTTCAGACTCAGAGGTCTCTTTTCTGTGAACATAAAGGCAAGAAAGAAGCTCAGCTTTTAGTAGCCCCAATCTAGAAAATACAGCATTATTTGTCAACTTATTTTGTAAAAATATCAACTCACACCAATTTTCTGATTCAGGCTTTTTGCAGGTCTCTCTAGAAAGGACTACGCTGAAAACTGAAGGAGCTGCTCTGCGAGGACATCTTCCACTTGCTGGAAGTTACAGTTAATGAAAATTAACTGAGCAAAGACAGCCATCTCACAGCAGGATGAATGGATGACTGAGATGGGCCTCAGGCCCTGTCCACCGAGAGCGTGTGAGGACACTGAGAGTAGCCCTTTTGAATTGAGCAGTATAGATCACATACTTTGACTACAAATCACACTTTGTACTTTATTTTCAAACAGATGTATAGCATTCATTATCTGCAGGCACTAGACTATGTGCTTAGCAAATATTTACTCATTCTAGCTACAAATATCACACATACACAAATATTCAACAAAAGAAACTACTGAATCTTGTGACCATGAAAAAACAGACAAAAGAAACTCTACTGATTCTTGTGCCCACTGAAAAATAAGAAAAATAAATCTCACTGAGCAGTTCATGGCTTTGGCCTTGGTAATGTTAAGAAACCTGAATTGGAACAGAGGTCCACCAGACATTGGGTGAGGTGGACTGGACTAGACCTTCATAGAGCCACAGATTAAATCTGGCACCCCAATCTATGTCCTTTCAAATTTACAATTGTGCAGTTTACTGGACTAAGACAGAACCCAAGGGGGAGGAAGTAGTCAGTGTTGCCTTGGCCCTCCTTTTTGAAGAGGTAGAAGACCAGAACAGAAAAAACTCTTAAATCTTTTCCAGCTATGTAACAATAATGATAAATATTTCTTAAATCTACAAAGCTGGTTTTATTTATGCTTTAAGATGTTATACCACAGAGAAATAATCTTTCAGACACTGAACTCAGCATTGGCCATGAATCAAAAACTTCCTGTTAGGGCAACTGATATGCCAGGAGTATCTGTTCATGCTGTTTTAGAGGCAAAATAGGCTAGTACTAGAATGAGACTAAACTGTAATACTAATACTCCAGGAAGAAATTTTAGAAAAAAGAAAAGAATTACCTACTAGAGTTTAAGCTATCAAGACATACCAATTCTCAAGCAACTTGAATTTTGATATTCAAGCACATGAAATAATTATTTTCTTTATAATCCATATCAGAAAGCTAATTAAAATATTTATTGAAAACATATTATTTGCTAGCACTGTGTTAGATGCTACAGGAGAAGAAGAAAGCATAAAGCATCCTGCCCTTAGGAATAAGATTTAGTGAGGGAAAGAGAGAAGGCCTTCTATGCACAAAGAGAGAAGAAGATTCAAGGTTAGGAAGAACAATAAGAACTCATCTTGGGTAAGTAGGGTAGAGCTGTGCAGAAAACTTAAACCAAATACAGAAGGCAATGAGAAGGTGGTAATTAATATAACTCAGTAAGCTGAGGTTAGAGAAGATAGCAGTGGATAGGGAGGAAGGAGAGATCATAAGTTTCTATTTTAACCTGTTGAGTTTGCCATTGTAGTGGGTCAAACTGTATCCTCCAGAAAGATATGTTCAAGTACTAACCCTCCCTCACTTCACTCCCTCCCCCAGCCAGCTGTGAATATGACCTTATTTAAAAATAGGGTCTCTGTTGATGCAACAGAGTTAACACATGGTCACTCTGGATTAGGGTGGGCCCTTCTTTACTGGAAGAGAAGAGGGCATGCAGAGTGACAGAGGAGACACATGAATGAAGGGCCTGTGACCACAGAGTCAGAGGCTGGAGTGATACAACTACAAGCCATGGAAGGCCAAGGGTCTCAGGCAACCACCAAAAGTTAGAACAGATGCTCCCTCAGAGCCTTCAAAAGGCACCAACCCAGCTACACCACACCTTGATTTCAGGCTGTGGTCTCCTGAACTGTGAAATTAAATTTTTATTGTTTTAAGCCATTTAGTTTGTGGTATTTTGTTATAGCAACCCTAGGAAATTAATGTAATCATGCTCTATACTGCAGAGTTTATAGAAATGGAAAAAGCTAGATAAAATGTTTCATTATTTCCTGATTTATTTATTTAAATTACCATTTTACGGCCTGGCATGGTGGCTCACGCCTATAATCCTAGTAACTTGGGAGGCCAAGATAGGAGGATCACTTGAGCTCAGGAGTTTGACCCCAGCCCAAGCAACAGCAACACCCCTGACCTACTAAAAAATAGAAGAAATTAGCCTAGTGTTGTGGCAAGTGCCTGCAGTCCCAGCTACTCAGGAGGTTAAGGCAGGAAGATTACCTGAGCCCAGGATTTTGAGGTTGCTGTAAGCTACCCTGAGGCCATGGCATTCTAGCCTGGGTGACAGAGGGAGACTCAAAAAAGAAAATAATTACCGTTTTATATGTTCTTTTCAGGTGTCTCACAGCCCTCAAATTTTATTAACTAACATTGACAATTTAGGGTATCAAGAATAATGATCCCCTCTCTGCCTCTCTTGCTTCTCCCAGCAGCTGTCACACACAGAACTGAAACACATATTAAATTTAAGCAGCTGTGAACAGAGAGGGGTCAAGATGGCCGACAGGCACCAGTCTCCGACAGAAGCTCCTGTTCAGAGGAAAGGATAAAGTCCAGAGAAACCTCCAAAAAAGTCAAAAATTGGGAGCCCAGCTGAGAGAGAAGAGTGATACCGGCGGGACACCTCTTCTGAGACAGGCGGAGACTCCTAGAGGACAATCCACAGGTACATAAACCACCCCAAAGGAATAGTGCCCATCCCCTCCCCCAGGAAAGGTGTGCTTTTCCTTTGTTTCCTCTTCAACCGCTCCTCTGAGTCTCCTATAGGCCACCAATAAACTGAGGACCTATTCTCTCACTCCATGAGTGAGAGCTGCCAACAGGGAAGTTTGCTACCCTGGAGGAACCCAGTTGA
>CAUYQV010081269.1:0-13019 GCA_963574575.1 Galagoides demidoff
ACTTTGGATAATGGGTCTAAATAAAAAAGGTCAGAAAACCAAGGCGCCAGCCACGTACACCTAAGGTGGCGGGTTCGAATCCCCAGCCCGGGCCTGCCAAACAACAATGATGGCTGCAACCTAAAAAAAAAAAAAAAAAAAAAAAACAGCTGGGCGTTGTGGCGGGCGCCTGTGGTCCCAGCTACTTGGGAGGCGGAGGCAGGAGACTCGCTTGAGCCCAGGACTTGGAGGTTGCTATGAGCTGTGATGCCATAGCACTCTACCCAGGGGGATAGCTTGAGGCTCTGTCTCAAAAAAAAAAAAAAACAAAAAAACAACTTACATATGAATGTGCATAGCAACATTATTTATAATGGCCCCAAAGTGAAATCAATCCAAATGTCCACCAACTGATGAAGAAAGTGGTACACAGGCATCCCTCATTTTATGGTGCTTCACATACACTATATATATATTTTTACTTGCATTGAGTAAGTCATCAGCACCATATTTTCTTTTTTTCTTTTTTTGAGACAGAACCTCAAGCTATCTCCCTGGCTAGAGTGTCGTGGCATCACAGCTCACAGCAACCTCCAACTCCTGGGCTCAAGCGAGTCTCCTGCCTCAGCTTCCCAAGTAGCTGGGACCACAGGTGCCTGCCACAATGCCTGGCTATTTTTTGGTTGCAGCTGTCATTGTTGTTTTGGCAGGCCTGGGCTGGATTCGAACCCACCACCTTAGGTGTATGTGGCTGGTGCCTTACCCACTCACTTGAGCCACAGACGCCGAGCCAGCACCATATTTTCAATAGCAGTTGGTCATTTAGTGTCTCTGTCACATTTTGTCAATTGTTGCAATGTTTCAGACTTTCTCATTATTATTATATCTATAATGGTGATATGTGATGAGGTATCTTTGAAGTCACAATTGTAATTGTTGGGGTGCCAAGAACTGCACCCATAAAAGATGGCAAATTTAAGCCTCATGTGTTCTGATTGCTCCATTGACCAGTCACTTCCCAATCTCTCTCCCAGTCCTCAGGCTTTCCTATTCTCTAAAACACAACAAAGTTGTGCCAATTAATAGCTCCACAAGGGTTTCTAAGCATTTAAGTGGCAGGAAGAGTCATACATCTCTCACTTTAAATCAAAAGTTAAGAAATGATGCTTAGTAACTGGATAACCACACGTAAAAGACTGAAACTAGACTCGCACCTTTCTCCATTCACTAAAATTGATTCAAGATGGATAAAAGATCTAAAGTAAGACACAGAACAATAAAAATCCTTGAAGAAACTGTGGGAAAAACACTTGAAGATATCAGCCTAGTGAAAGATTTTATGAAGAAGACTGCAGTGGCAACTGCAACAACAACAAAAACAAATGGGACTTAATTAAACAGCTAAGGAGACAACAACCAAAACAAATAGACAACCATCAGAATTGGAAAAGATATTTGCATATTGTGAATTGAACAAAAGCTTGAGAACTAGAGAGAACTAGAGAGAAGCTTGAAGTCTACAGAGAACTCAAATTAATCAACATGAAAAAAACCAACAATCTCTTATCTCAATGAACAAGAAAGATGAACAGAACCTTCTCTAAAGAAGAGACCAATGGCTAACATATGAAAAAATGCTCATCATCCCTAATTATCAGAGAAATGCAAATCAAAACCACTCTAAGATATCACTTAACCCCAGTAAGTGGCCCACATCACAAAATCTCAAAGCTGCAGATACTGGTGTGGAGGTGGAGAGAAGGGAACACTTTTACACTGCTGGTGGGACTGCAAACTAATACAATCTTTATGGAAGGGAGTATGGAGAATCCTCAAAGAACTCAAACTAGACCTCCCATTTGATCCTGCAATCTCATTACTGGGCATCTACCCAGAAGGAAAAAAATCCTTTTATCATAAGGACATTTGTACTAGCTGTTTATCGCAGCTCAATTTATAATTGCCAAATTGTGGAAACAACCTAAATGCTCACCAACCCAGGAATGGATCAACAAGCTATGGTATATGTATACCATGGAATACTATTCAGCCACTAAAAACAATGGAGACTTTATATCTTTTGTATTATCCTGGATGGAGTTTGAACACATTCTTCTTAGTAAAGCCTCACAAGAATAGAGAAGCAAGAATCAGCAATTCTGATATGAGGACAACTGAAGACCTAGTACATGGTGGGGGGTGGATGAATGGGGGAGCAGAGAGAGGGAAGGAGGGAGGGGGTTGGGGCTCACAGTGTATGACACACCTCTTGGAAGCAGGACATCATTATAAGAGCTACTTTGTTTAACAAATGCAATCAGTGTAACCTGGTTCTCTGTACCCCCAATGAATCCCCAACAATACAAAAAAAAAAAAATGATGCTTAGTAAGGAAGGCATGTCAAAAGCAAAGAAAGACCAAAAGGCAGGCCTCTTGTAGCAAACAGCCAAGTTATGAATGCAAAGGAAAAATTCTTGCAGGAAATCAAAAGTGCTACTCCTGTGAATGATAAAAAAGTGAAACAGATTTATTACTGGTAATATGGAGAAACTTGTGGTCTGGATAGATCAAACCAGCCACAACATTCCCTTATACCAAAGCCTACTACAGAGCAAGACCCTAACTCTATCAATTCTATGAAGGCTGAGAGAGATAAGAAAGCTGCAAAGAGAAGTTGGAAGGTAGCTGACGTTGGTTCCTGAGGTTTAGGGCAAGAAGCCGTCTCCACAACATCAAAGTGTAAGGCAAAGTGGTAACATCTGATGGAGAATCTGCAGTAGGTTATCCAAAAGATGTAACCAAGATAACTGATGAAGATGGCTACCCTAAACAAGAGATTCCAGTGTGGATGAAACAGCCTTATATTGGAAGAAGATGCCGTCAGGGATTTTTATAGCTAGAGAGAAATTAAGCTTCAAAGGACAGGATGACTGTTTTGTTAGAGGCTAACACAGATGGTGACTTTCAGTTGAAGCTAATGTTCATTTACCATTTTGAAAATCCTAGGGCCCTTAAGAATTATGCTAAATTTACTGTGCCTGTGCCCTAGAAATGGAACAATAAATCCTGAATGACAGCACTTACTTCTGTGTCTCAGTTTGCTTGTGTTGCTATTAAAGCAGTGGTTTTCAACCTGTGGGTAATGACCCCTTTGTAACAATAAAAATACATTGCAGTATTAGGAAGGTTGAGAACTACTGCTATAAAGGAACTACCTGAGGCTGGGTCATTAATAGAGACAAGAGGTTTATTTGGCTCATGGTTCTTCAGACTGTATAAACAACATCACAGGAGCATCTGTTAACAGTGAGGCCTTCAGGGAGTTTCCAATCAAGGTGGAAAGAGAATGGGAAACAGGTGTGTCACAGGGCAAGCGAGCAAGAGGAGGAGGTGGCCTCAGGTTCCATTTAACAACCAGCTCTCACATGAACTCACAGAGCAAGAACTTAGTCATTATAGCAGGGAGGGCACCAAGACATTCATGAGGCATCTGCCCCCAAGATCCAAATACTTCCCTCCAACTTTGGCTATCAAATTTCAACATGAGATTTGGAAAGGTCAAACATCCAAACCATACTGATCTGTTTACAATATGGTTTATAGATTATTTTAAGCCCATTGTTGAGACCTGCAGCTTAAGGAGAAACAGATTCCTTTCAAAATATTTCTGCTCATTGACAATATACTTAGCCACCCAAGAGCTCTGATGGGAGATGTACAGAGAAATTAATGTTGTTTTTGTGTCTAACACATCCATTCTGTGGCTCATGGATCATGGGGTCACTTTGACTGTCAAGTGTTATTTTTTAAGAAAAAGATTTTATAAGGGTATAGGTGCCAGAGACAGTGATTACTCAGATGGAGCTGAGCAAAGTAAATGGAAAACCTTCTGGAAAGGATTCACCATTCAGGATCCCAGTAAGAACATTCAAGATTCATGAGAGGAGGTCAAAATATTAACATTACAAGAGTTGGGAATAAGTTGATTCTAATCCTCACAAATGACTCTGAGGACTTCAAGTCACTGCAGATGTGGTAGAAATAGTAAGAGAACTAGAATTAGAAGCGCAGCCTGAAGATGTGGCCGAATTGCTATAATCTCATGATAAAACTTGAATGAATTTGAAGTTGCTTCTTATGGATGAGCAAAGAAAGTGGTTTCTTGAGATGGAATCTACTCCTGGTAAAGATACTGTGAACACTGTTGAAACGACAACAAAGGATTTAGAATATTGCATAAACTTAGGTGATAAAGTAGCGGTAGGGTTTGAGAGGATGAATTCTAATTTTGAAAGAAGTTCTACTGTGGGCAAAATTCTATCAAACAGCATTGCATGCTAATGGGAAATCTTTCACTAAAGGAAGAGTCAATTGATGTGGCAAACTTCACTGTTGTCTTAAAGAAATTGCCACAGCCATCCCAACCTTCAGCAGCCAGCACCCTGACACCCTGGTCAGTCAGCAGAGCAGCCATCAGCATCAAGGCAAAACTCTCTACCAGCAAAAAGACTGTATGACTTACTGAAGGCTCCATTGATTGTTAGCATTCTTACAATAACAGATTTTTTAATTAAGGTTTTTCTAGACACAATGATACTGGACACTTGATATATTACAGTACAGTGTAAAGGTAACTTTTATATGCACTGGGAAACCAAAAACTTCATGTGAATCATTTTGTTGCTATATTTGCTTTATTGTAGTGGTCTGGAACCAACCCTGAAAATCTCTGAGGCACACATCGATACAATGGAATGTTATTCAATTAAAAAGAATGAAGTATTGACACAAGCTGAAATGTGGATGAGCTCTGAAAACGTTACACTAATGAAGGAAGCCACTCACAGAAGGTTGTATATTATATGGTTTTGTTAGACATGTATTACATGTCTACGATACACAAATCTACACAGAGACAGAAAGCAGATTGGGGGTTGCTTAGGGTTAGGGGTGGAGAGAAATGGGGGTGACTGCTAATGGGTACAAGATTTCTTCTCTGGGGAATAAAAATGTTTTAAAATTGAGTCTGGGGTGGCACCTGTGGCTCAAGGAGTAGAGCGCCAGCCCCATATGCTGAAGGTGGCAGGTTCAAACCCAGCCACAGCCAAAAACTGAAAAAAAAAAAAATGAGTCTGATGATGGTTTGTCTAGTTCAATAAGTGGAGTAAAAGACATTGAATTGTATACTTTAAATGGATGAATGTAAATTATACCTCAGTAAAGCTGTTAAAAACAAAATAAAAACAGAACTAGCAGGAATGGAGCACTTTGCATGTGCCCTGGGCTTTACATTCATTAGCTCATTAAATTATCCCACCCACCTCACCATACAGAGAGGAACAAATAGGTAACATTGATTAAGCATTTACTTCACGCTAGATGCTATTCTGAGTCATTTATCCATTTCAACTCTTGCACTCCTTACCTTATTATCAATACCACTTTAAAGATAAGAAATAGGTTTGGAGAGGCTATGTAACATACTCACACCTGATATGGGACAGAGCTAAGTCTCACCCCAGGCTGCTGATTGAACACCATTCCCCCCACCAGCTCTCTCCAATCTCTTACTGAGGTAGTTCTTTAAGTGTAATCCATAGATCAGCATCATCTGGGAACTTGTTAGAAATGCAAATCTTCAACTCCCTTTCCATACCCACTGAATAAGAAGACATGGTGGGGCCAAAATATAAAAATCAATGTAATCCACCATATTAAAAGACTGAAGAAAAAAATCTATATGATAATAATTTTAGTAGGTACAGAAAAAGCATTTGACATCCATTCATCATAAAATCTCTCAGAAAACTAGGAATAAAAGGGAACATTCTCAACTAGATAAGGGATCTGTAAAAAAGGCATAGTGAACATCATACTTAATGGTGAAAGACTTAATGTTTTCTCCCTAAGACTGGGAACATGACAAGGACTTCTGCTCTGTTCTATTTAACATTCTCCCAGAGATTCCAGCCAATGAAATAAGGTAAGAAAAAGAAATACAACAAAGTACATCAAAGTATTTGTTTGTTGGTTTATATACCTATGTATCCTCGTATCTTCCAATTATTTAATAGATGTGATTCAGGTCTAGTTCTTCAGGGAATTTAAAGTGTTCTATGCTTTGGATTTGCATGAGGCTGCTGCTGGGACCTTCTAAATTGGGCAGTCTTGGTGCCACATGAGGGATGGTGAGAACTTGTAGATCCTAAGAGTGTGGTTTCTGCCTTGCTTTACCTCTAAGTTCTGCTATCTTTATCAAGTGACTTAATCTCTCTAGGTCTAGTCTCCTCTCTAAAGTCTCTATCTCAAGGGTTGAAAGGAAGTGAAATTTGACAGTATGCATAAAAAGCACAGCATGGTTTTGGGCACATACAAAATACTGACTAAAAATAATGATGCTAAATGCCCTTTCCTGTTACCTTTGAAAAGTTAATACCTGTGTCACTCTAAAGAGAGTTCACATGTCTACTCAACCTGTGATAGGTAAGACTTGAGGGCAACAAAGGAAGGAATCAAGACAATGCTAGCACCAAGATTTAGCCCTGGAGACCAACCTTATGCTCTGATGCTTGCTAGGAGCTGTACTGTTTCTATCTCACTCTTGGCTTTGCTCCTATCCTGAACCTGCCTAGAATCACATCACAATATCAGCCTCAGGACAGCATGACATGAGTGAGCAGCTGGCAAACGAGAGCAGGGCTCAAAGCCACACATGCTCAGGGAGTTGCAGGGTGACCCAGATTCTGGTACATGACATTAGGAATGACAGGGTACTCAGTGTTTTCTGAGCTGGGCATTAAGGGATAAGTAGAGATACCATTCTTCTGTGACAGCTTCTGCTTCACAGAGTGAAGGCTCTCAGACGCCACAAGCCACACCTGTAAATCAGAACACAGCACTGCTGAGGGGCATGGCCTACCTCCTTCTCACAGGGGTGAGGGAGCCTTAGTGGATAAGCTAATATAAGGGGTGGGGTAGGGGAATTAGGGAGCAGTGAGAGGGGAGAAGGGAGGGGGATGGGGATCACAGTGTATGGCCCACATTTTGGGGGGTGTAGGACACAATTATATAGGGACTTTAACAATTGCAATCAGTGTAACCTAATTCTTTTTACCCTCAATGAATCCCAAACAATAAAATAAATAAATAAACTGTATTTACTTTCCCTTTGCTGAGCAAAGAAAGGGAAGTGGGGAAAGTCTAAAACAGTTCGCCAGTGAAGCAAGTATCAATCAATAAGAAGTAGGTTTCTATGTGTTTATTACTGAGGGAAGCAGAGTTTAGAGCAGTGCTTTTCAACCTTTTCTATCTCACAGCACACTTGAACCTATAGTTAAACTTCCATAACACACTTAAATCATGTTGATCAAAAAAAAAAAAAAACAACTAAGAGTAAACAAAAGACTATACTTATTGTGCTTTGAACTTCTTTTGAAAATAATTAATGATCTTCAAAAATTTTCATGGCACACCTAAGATCCTCTCACCACACACTGGTGGAAAATCACTGGCCTAGAGACTATGGGTGTGGCTTGAAAGTTTATATGCCCGAGTTGAACAAGCCTGGCTTATCCAGTCATTAGCAGTATGGTAATGGTTTGGACACCATCTCTACAGTTTTCCCATTCATAAAATGAGAACAAACATAAGAGCATGGTAATAAGCTGACTTATGGGGGAGCTGACTTCACATCTATATAATGTAGATATCAAACTACATTATAAAGTACTTGAGACAGAGTGGTTCTAGCACATAGGAAAAAATTGTTCTGTGAAGTGAAAGAGAGAGCCTCAAACAGACCCAAGCATATGTAGAACTCTGACAGGTGCCGAGGTGGTAGACCAGACTGGAAGGGAAAATGGAATTGCTCAATAAACAATGCTGGGCCAACTGGTTGACATGCTGGAAAATTAAAGTTAACCATGTATTTCACATCTTTTGCAGAAATTAATTTTGGATGTATTAAGAACTTCAGTGTGAAACTTTAAAACTTTTTAGGAGAATATATATGATCTCCAGACAGAAACATATTGATGAAAAGTACTATTCATGAAGACTGATAAATGCAACTACATTAAAAATAAGAGTGTCTACTGAAAGTGTGGTGGTGGCATAAAGACAAACATAGAGATCAATGGAATGGAACTGGCAATCCAAAAATTAATTCTTACTTTTATGGTTAATTGATCTTCAATAAGGGCGCTGAGGCATACAAACGGGGAAAGAAAATTATTCTCAACAAATGGTGCTGGGACATCTGCAAAAGAATGAAGTTGGACCTCCTACCTCACATCACATACAAAAATTAACTCAAGACGAATTGCAGACCTAAATGTATGAACTAAAACTATAAAATTCTTAGAAGAAGTTCTTTAGAATTCTTATAGAAGTAAATTTTCATGAATTTGGATTAGACAGCACTTGCTTAGATATTGCACCAAAAACACAAGTGACAAAAAAGTAGATAGATGGGACACTATCAAAATTAAAAATTTTTGTGCTACAATGATATCAAGAGTGAAAAATTTAGAGGTGAAGGAATGCATAGGAGAAAATATTTCCAAAGCATATATCTGATAAGAGATTTATTTCCAAAATATATAAAGAATTCATATAATAATAAAAGACAAATAGCCAAGCCAAGTAACGAGCAAAGGATTTAAACAGACATTTCTCCAAAGAAGATATACAAAGTGGCCAATAAGCACATAAAAATAGGCTAAATTTTATTAGTCATTAGGGAAATGCAAAACAAAACCACCATGAAACACCACTTTACATGCACTAGGATGACTATAATTAAAAAACAAAAACAGAAAAAAAAAAGTGTTAGCAAGGACATGGAGAAATTGGAACCCTAAGACATTGCTTATGGTAGTGAAAAATGGTATAAAAACTATGAAAAACAGTTTGACAGTTATGCAAAAAGTTAAATCATAAAAAATAAACAGGCAAATCTACACAGACAAAATGTACATCAGTGGTTGCTTAGGGTTTGGGAGTGGTTAGTAGGAGGGATGGAGATTGACTGCTAATGGGTATATGGTTTCTTTTAGAAGAAAAATGCTCTACAATTAGACTGTGGTTATAACCCTGTGAATATACTAAAAAACATTAAATTATATACTTTAAATAAGTGAACTATATATATGATAAATGAATTACAACTCAATAACGTTTTTCGTTTGTTTTAGAGACAGGATCTTAGTCTGTCGCCCAGGCTGAAGTGTACTGGCATGGTTATAGTTCACTGTAACCTCAAACTCCGGGGCTCAAATAATCCTCCCACCTTAGCTTTCCCATTAGTTGAGACTACAGGTGTGCACACACCACCACATCTAATACGTATATATTATATATATATATATATATATATATTTTTTTTTTTTTTTTTGCAGTTTTTGGCCAGGGCTGGGTTTGAACCTGCCTCCTCCGGTATATGGGGTTGGTGCCCTACTCCTTTGAGCCACAGGCGCCGCCCCTGACTAATATTTTTTAAACTTTTTTTTTTTTTTATAGAGATGGGGTCTTGTTATGTTGCCCAGGGTGGTCTTGAACTCAGAAAGAACCCAGGCTTGGTCTAATTCTCAGCTATTGCTGTCTTAAAACTCTTAATTTTTGCAAGGGGCCCCGTATTTTCATCTTGTACTGGACCCACAAGTTACGTAGTAGGTCCTGCTAGGGAATGACAGTTTCAGGGACCATTTGTCCAAACCCTGATCACCAAGGCCAGAGTAGGTCAGTGCCCGAGTCCTAAGAAGCCCTTCTTGTTTGGCTTGGGTTCCAGCCATGCAGGACATAAACCAATTGCATTTATAATGCTGCACTTTGGGTTTCTATACAAGGGCAGGAGAAAATGCAGCCAAGAAGCCACAGAAAGAAAACCACAAATAATGACTACGCTAGTGGGGACAATTCATGCTTTTTGGTTAGTTAGATGAAAGCTAAAACATGAATAAGGTACCATTTATGCTGGTCAAAGAATAATCTCTCAGAATGACAGAAGTATAATGCATGGAGGCTTAAAGAGGTTGTCCACAGGTGTCAGAGGGAAGCATTCACGCTCTGACTCAGCGATAGCACTTTTGGGAATTTGTTCTGGAAAGAAACACAGAAAGAAAACTTTACATGCCAAAGATGCTCAGGCAGCACCTTGGCTATGGTGACCATCTGGGAAGAACCTAAATATCTAACAGAAGGAAAAGGCATTCCATAGCCATTCAGTGAAGAAACGTTAAGTCTGCAGGAACATGGGAAAGTGCTTATGATGTACAGCCATGCAAAAATGGTATTTTTTGGATCTCAATGATATAAAAAGGATGTTCATATAAAGGAAAAATACCAAAAACAGGAACCTGAAAACAGTAGTATGTGGGATAATGAAGTTATGGAAACACTGTGATCTTGAACATCTAGAACTTATTGTCTAAATGGTAAATAACCGTTAGTAACGACTGTCTAGGGCACAGAATTTGGCCCAGGTGCATCTCAGAAAGTTCAGCCAAAAAACAATGTGGACTGGGGGACAGAAGAGGAATGGGCTTGGAGAGAGGATTTCACCAGGCAGATGAGCAGCTGCCAAATGGTTAAGGAACTAAGATTCATGCTCCAGAGCCCCCATCCTATGCTGCTTCTGAGTAAAAATATTCCAGATAGAGGCAGGTAGCCAGCAGTCCTGACCAGCTGTCAGTTCAGGAAAAACACTGATCCTCTAACCAGCCCTACTTACAGCCAAAAGGATGCTAGGCACCCCAGGCCAGGACACAGCAGGCAAGCCAAGGGTGCTGTCCACGTGGGGCTCCATTCCCCAAGTCTATGACCTCCTTCCGCTCTGACACACCATTCAGTGTGAGCAGCTACTATTTCTGAAGATGTGCGTCAGGAGTCATTATTCAACACACACGTCAGAGGGAAGCAGGGCATAAAAAGAAATTTATCTTTGGCAGCAAAAAGCCCATAACTTCATCTTTATTCATATTGCTCATCTAGTTAATCAGATGTTGCTGCTGATCTGAGCTCATTGGCACTTACAGGGAACCCAGGTGTAAGGAGGATGAATCATGTCAGCAGTGGGCAGGGCTGTGCCCTATGGGACATTCCCTGATGAGGTCAGAGGAAGATGTCCATCCAGCAAACCTCAGTCCCAGTCATGAGGGCCCTTGAGCTTGAGCTCAACCCTTGCAACCAGACTCAGGCCCCTCTCTTCATTTCATCGGCCACCCTGAGGCTTCCTCATTCAGCCTCTCATGGTCCCTCCAAGCTCTACTTTCACTTTGGCCTGTGCTAGGGCCCCTGTGGAGAGGCCATCTTGGCCTGCAACTTAAGTAGCCCTTTTTCTCTTCGCTCAGAAGTACCAGAGGTCATTGTGTTATCTTCAGGACCAGCCAAACACTGTTCTTGACAAAATGATTATTTTAACAGGGCTGTCACATATGGTCCAGCAAGTTGTACACTGCACAACCCTAGGGGGTGCCAATCACAACAGACACTATAGGTTTGTTTTTATTATTACACATACCCAGGAAACAGAAGGAAAGAGTATTGTTCTGACAAATCAGTATAATATGATGGTTTTAAATTAAGTAGAAGTAAAGGGTATTAAGGAAGGGTACCCTTTTCTAATCTGTACAAGGTAACAAGTAGGCCCATCGCAGCTCTGTACATCAACCTGTGATCGTCCAATGAATCAGCCCCCGGATAGTGCGCTATATTCCCCAGGCTCCTTAAGGTCACTGACAGCAACAGAAGCCTGGCTGCCTGGCTGGGGCAGCCTGGGGCCTGTCACAGTTTCTTTACCCCCATGCTACTGAAATCTTCCTCACTGGGCATGCTGTAGCTCCAGAAGCTGGCCACAAATGCACAGGGATGGTGCCTGCCCTATGAGCTGTGGCTCTTCTCTGCTGTATTTTCCCTTATGACCCTCTTTCCTCTCTAAGCAACCCTCAAATACAGCACAGCAGCCAGCCAGGGGTAGCTCAGGGTTGGCACAGACATGAAGAGGGGGGATTCTGCATAGCTGGTCCAAAGAACTGTGGAAAGCCTGCTCTGTCTACCTTCCCCATCCTACCTTGAACTCTCTCTCCACTCCCTACCTATTAGCCTGGCCCTGACATACAGTGATGTTCACAGGCACACAGTTATGCTGCTTCCCCTACCTCGGACACACTGACATGTAGCCCACCCCATCCACCCCCTTAGTTGGCTGCCCACCCAGGGCCCTCCATGCCGGATCCCTGCACACTGGCAGCACCTTTCCTCAGTGCTCATGGACTCCCAAGTACTGAGGTGAATATTCCACATCTCAATGTGGCAAGATCAGTACCTCCTGGGCTCTGAGTTCAGCCAGTTAGGGCGATGCCTCGTCCTCTATTCCTTCCCAGTGGGGGCACCAGTGAGGAGGAAAGGAAGAACACTGGCCTGGGAACAAGGTAAGCCTGCGTCTGGCACCCCCATCCTCTCTGGGTTGGAGTCCTGTTACCTAGCTGTGGAAACTGCATGTCCCACACAGCTACTGGAACAGAGTAAATGACTGAGAGACACTGTTGCTCAGATTTTCTGCTAAACAGAAAAGACAAATTCTTCTGTCTTCTCTATCACTTACTGCTCTTCGCTCTGCCTCAAAAACATTGAAACATCTGAGATTTCTTTCCCCCTAGCATCTAGCTTCTTTCCAGCAGTATCACTACTCCCTACATTCCCCAAGATCTCAGGTTCCATCCCAGAAAGTAACTGCCAGATCTACCTGCTATGGCCTCCGCTCAGGCCAGGACCTTTCCGAGTCTGACAGAGTTTGGGTCCACAGCCTTCCTGTTGGCCTGACTCTGCCCTTGGCTATCCATTCAGCCAACACATGGTTAAGAGCTGGGTGTGCGGGCTCTGGGCCCACTTCTGCCTGTGCAATCTTTTTTTTTTTTTTTGAGACGGAGCCTCAAGCTATACCCCTGGGTAGAGTGCCATGGCATCACAGCTCATAGCAACCTCCAACTCCTGGGCTCAAGCGAGTCTCCTGCCTCCGCCTCCCAAGTAGCTGGGACCACAGG
>CAUYQV010081271.1:0-21203 GCA_963574575.1 Galagoides demidoff
CTGTGGTCCCAGCTACTTGGGAGGTGGAGGCAGGAGACTCGCTTGAGCCCAGGAGTTGGAGGTTGCTATGAGCTGTGATGCCATGGCACTCTACCCAGGGGGATAGCTTGAGGCTCTGTCTCAAAAAAAAAATAATAATAATAATATTTCACACAAATGGAAATTAGAAGAAAGGAGGGATCAGAATTCTATTTTCAGATACAAGTGGATTTAAAGCAAGAAGAGTAAAGAAAAGACAAAAATGGGGCGGCACTTGTGGCTCAAAGGAGTAGGGCGCTGGCCCCATGTGCCAGAGGTGGTGGGTTCAAACCCAGCCCCAGCCAAAAACTGAAAAAAAAAGAAAAGAAAAAAAAAACAAAAATGGTCACTATGTACTAGTCAAGGGAACAATACAGCAAGAGAACATTTCAATTCTAAGTATATATGCACCCAACTTACATGCTCCCAGATTTTTAAAATGAACCCCAATTGGTCTAAACAATATGATATCCTACAACACCATAATAGCTGAAGACCTCAACACTCCTGATAGAACTGGACAGATCCTCTAAACAGAAAGTAAACGAAGAAACAAGGGACACAAATGTAAACTTAGAACAATCAGGATTAATAGACATATACAAAACATACCACAAAGCTAACAAGTATACGTTCTTTTCATCTGTTCATAGATCATACTCCAAAATTGATCATATTCTAGGACACAAATCAAACCTCAACAAAATTAAAAGAACTGAAATTATACCTTGTATCTTTTCAGACCACAAGAGAATAAAGTTAAAACTCAACTCCACCAAAAACCTTCATCCCACACAAAGTCATAGAAAGCTGGTCAGGCGCAGTTGCTCATGCCTGTAATCCAAGCACTCTGGGAGGCTGAGGAAGGTGGATTGCCTGAGCTCACAGGCTGGAGAACAGCCTGAGCAAGAGCAAGACCACATTTGTACAAAAACAGTCGGGTGTTATGGCAGGCTCCTGTAGTCCCAGCTACTCTGGAGGTTGAGACAAGAGAATCACTTGAGCCTAAGAGTTTTGAGGTTACTGTGAGCTATGATGCCACAGCACTCTTCTAAGGGTGACAAAGCACTCATGAACTGATGGGCACTTGGATAGACTCTATTATCTTTGTGACTGTGAACTGTGCTGCACCAAACACTAAAGTGCAGGTGTCTTTTTGATAAAATGACTTATTTTCCTTTGGAATGGCTGGATCAAATGGTAGGTCTACATTTAGTTCTTTGAGGACTCTTCCTACTATTTTCCATAGAGGTAGTGCTCATTTGCAATCTCACCAACAGTATGTAAGAATTCCTTTCTCTCTGCATCCTCAACAGCATCTATTGTTTTGGGACTTTTTGATAAAAACCAGTCTCACTGGGGTAAGGTGATATTTCACCGAGGTTTTAATTTGCAGTTCCCTGATGATGAGTGATGGTGAGCATTTTTTCATGTTTATTGGCCAATTTTTCTATCTTATTTTGAAAGCCTCTGTTCACATCTTTTAACTGCTTTTTAATGGGGTTGATTTTTTTCCTGATGATTTTCCTGAGTTCTTTGCTCATTTCTTTCGTGTTTTTTTTTTTCTTTTTGAGACAGAGCCTCAAGCTGTTGCCCTGGGTAGACTGCCGAGCCATCACAGCTCACAGCAACCTCCAACTCCTGGGTTCAAGCAATTCTCCTGCCTCCACCTCCCAAGTAGCTGGGACTGCAGACACCATAACACCCGGCTATTTTTTGGTTGCAGCCATCATTGTTGTTTAGCAGGCCCGGGCCGGATTCGAACCCGCCAGCTCAGGTGTATGTGGCTGGTGCCTTAGCCACTTGAGCCGCAGGCACCAAGCCACATTGCCCATTTCTTAATTGAGTTATTTATTTTTGTGCTATTGGGCTGTATATGTTGCTTATATATTTCGGATATTAACAGTTTATAAAATGTATGGTTTCTATTTCTGGATATCCCCATGTAAGAAAATTAGGGGACCACCTTTTGTTTCAATTGAAACCTTTCAGGTTTTGGTCTCTATGTTTCATATTGAAGATTATTCATGCAATGTTTAATGATCCTTGGCTGGCTATTCACTTTTAAGAATGAGATAATAAAAAGCTAATGAGAAGTTCTGTGTATATGGGAGAAATTTACTGATGATGAGCTTACATCTACCTAGTAATCACTTAAACAAGGACTAGCCATTTTCATCAGTCAACCTCAAAATATTGGTATATAGATAGGTCTTTTCTCTTGGTTCAATGCATTTACCAAGGAAGAACCCAACTAATCCTAATTCCAATCCTAACTGAGATAAATAAGACAGGTTATAAGCATTCTGGGGGCCAATCAGCAGAAGTCTATTGGAAGGTTCCAACACTTAGTATACAGTCATTCTGTTTTCAGTATGATGTCTCATTCCTATCCATAGATGCACCTGGAGCCCCTGACTAGTTCAATCCCTCTATAGCTGTACTTTCCAGTATGGTACCCATTAGTCACATGTAGCTATTTAAATTTAAATTTATTAAATCTAAACAATACTAAAACTTCAATTCTTCTGTCACATTATACACTTTCTAGTACTCAATAGCCTCTATGGCTACTTTACTGGACAGTGCAGGTATAGAACATTTCTGCCACAACAATGTGAACTAATGGACAGTCCATTTCTTTTTTTTTTTTTTTTGAGACAGAGCCTCAAGCTATCCCCCTGGGTAGAGTGCTATGGCATCGCAGCTTATAGCAACCTCCAACTCCTGGGCTCAAGCGAGTCTCCTGCCTCTGCCTCCCAAGTAGCTGAGACCACAGAAGCCCGCCACAACGCCCGGCCATTTTTTGGTTGCAGCCATCATTGTTGTTTGGCGGGCCCAGGCTGGAGATTCGAACCCGCCACCTTAGGTGTACGTGGCTGGCGCCTTAGCCGATTGAGCCACAGGCACCGAGCCGGACAGTCCATTTCTAAAGAGTAAACATCAGTCTTCCGCTGAGGCAAAGAATAAGCCATTTGGCCACTGAGCTAAAAGAAATAAGCTAAGGATCTACCTACCTCTTAGAGTAAATTCCAGGCTTCTGCTGAGTTAAGTAAAGGGTAACCATATGGCTGCGGGGCTAAGAGCAAGAATCCAAGGGTATAAATCTTGGAACTGTTGTATTTAACATGGTAGCCACTAGTCATATATAGTGATGTAAATTTACATAAATTTGCTCCATTAGTCTTGTCAGCCATATTTAAGTATTCAACAGCCACATGAACAAGTGGCTATAGTATTAGGCAGCACAGCTAATAGAACATTTCCACTATTCAGCAAGTTCTACTGGACAGCACTGCCTTAGACATTCCACAAACTATCATGTTTTCCTTCCTTAATCCCAAAATTCAGAATTATATGATTCCTTGAATACCAAGCCATTCCCAGGTTTGTTGCAGTAAATCAAATTCCTTCTGGTTGCCTTCTCCCACAGAAGACACACTTAGCTTTTTCCATTCAGCTGAAGCAGCTACTACTAGGACTCCAGCCAGCCTTTATTTTAATTAGAAAATGTATCCCCTCTGGAATGAGTGGAATGTACTTTTGTAGGAAGAAAAAAACAACCTTTCTTCTGGATGTATGCAAATCCTCTACTAGGGCACACAGCATGGAGGGAGAGTGCCATTTCACTGTCATTTGCTCCTCAGCCAGATAATCTTATACAGTTTAAGTAGAGGCACTAGTCGCCACTATCCCATCTATTTTCCATTTTCAAAATTCTATAGACATCTCTCCCTGCACTGTTCTCTTTTTCATACTCTTTGCCCTTGTAGATTTATATCTTAATTTATTCCTAACTATCTTTTTTTATGGATTCCACATGGATTTAATCCTCACCTAACTAAAAGTCAGAATATTTTCCACTTGAATGTTATTCTTTGTATTAAAGTTCCATCCTTCAGTGCCAGTAATGCTCCAATCAATCCTAAGTAGATACATAACTGAGTAGGAAATAGAAAGACTTCATCTTTTTAAAATAACACTGATAACCAGAATTATCAGTTAACAAACAGAAAGTTGTTATCTGGTTTTCCAAATGCTATTTACAGAGCCTAAGCTAAAACTCCTGCCAGAGTGAAAAGGTCTTTTCTCAGAAAAACTCCTTTAGACAACAGTACCTAGACAACAAACCAACTCCTATTTTAGGTGCTTTTTAATTTACCAGTCACAAACAGATAAAATCGTGAGCAAAAATGAGAAGAAATAAGTATCACATTTTTATTACAAACCTGTGCTGGTGGTACTTGTAATGGATTGTTATCCAAAATTAGTACTTGTAAGTGATGCAGCTTCCTGTAACAAACTGGAATTTCGGTCACTTTATTACAAGAAAAATCCAGCTTGACTAAGGGAAGATCTCCTAATTCTGTTCAGAAATGAAAAATAATTAAATTAAATTTTACATAGTCAATGTCTTATTCATGTGAGTAAAAATAATGTGTATCTTACCATCTGGCAAAACATGAAGATTATTTCTTCTTATATTTAGCTCTCTGAGTGAATGTAACTTTCCCATTTGCTGGGGAAGGACCTGAATCTCATTGCAGCTAATATCCTAAGGAAATCAAAAAAATAAAATTATAATAAGCTAACCAAGAAATAAGGATATATTATAATATTTAAATTAAAACACATAGTTAATAGCCAGAAAAGGTTGTCTCTATTGTCATTTCTATAAAGATGGATCGTCTGGCAGATTTCTATTTATATTATATCATGAAGCCAACCTAGCAGTCAACAGAAATTGTTCTGTTAAAATATTGGCAGTTATGCCTGTAATCTCAGCACTGGGAGACTGAGGTGGGTGGATTGCTTAAGCTCACGAGTTCAAGACCAGCCTGAGCAAGAGTGAGACCCCATATCCCCATCCTCCCTCAAAAAAAATAGCCAGGCATTGTGGCCAGCACCTGTAGTCCCAGCTACTCAGGAGGCTGACGCAAGAGGATCACTTGAGCCCAGGAGTTTGAGGTTCCAGTAAGCTATGACACCATGGCAGTCTACCGAGGGTGACAAAGTGAAACTCTTACAAAAAAATAAAAGAAAAAGGAAAATTGGAGGTTATAACTGTGTAACTTAACTACCTAAGTCAACCTCTTGAAAATCTCAACTAAATACCAACTTTTACCAACCCAAAAGAGAAGAATGATGCAGGTACTCTTCACACAGAGATAAAATCAAAGACTAAAAACTATCAATCATTATGATAATCCATCAACTACAGTAACTGTCTTAAGACACTTGGTTAGGCAGAAACTAAGCAAGTCACAGATTACAGACTTGAGCCCGAGAACCAAAGACTACGATCAGGATCCATTTAACTAAATCTCTTTTTCCAAAGATAAGGCATTAAAAGTGCAAACATAGTGTCTCAGATCATAACTCAAAGACATTCTAAGAAATCTGCATTGGAAATCTCGCAGGTGTAAATTAAAAGGTAAGCCCTGATTTCAAGTTTCCATAATAAGAAAATAAAGAACAGTTTAAGTTAACTATGCTCTCCCCTTGCCTTTCTTATAAAAATAGCAATGAAAAGAAAAGAAACTTAACAAGATCTCAGACAAGTCATTCCAGACACACAACAAATTTAACTCACATTCTATTGCAAAGGTCACCAATTCCCAGCTTTCACTAAAAATAGTATTAGTTTACAAGGAAAGGAATGGTACACACATTCAGTTTTACCAAAAGTAAAAAAAAAAGGGGGGGGGGAATTCAAAATAATGTTAAAGCCATATAGGCTTAGTTAATAATGGCTTAGATAACCCATAAAGCTATAGATAATGAAATATATATATATATATATATATCTCCTACATACTTCTTTTAAACAAAATCTAAGGCATCTTCATTCAACAATGAATGTTTATCAAATCCTTTTTACTGGACACTATTCTAGGGACTGAGGACACATCAAGGAACAAAACAAATAAAAATTCCTGCCCTCACAGCTCTTCATAGAGTTTACATTCTAGGGAAAGAAGTAGATTATATAATATGGTCAAAGGTATTAAGTGCTATTTAAAAAATAAAAAAGAACAGGGCAAAAGAAAATGACTGTGCTAACAATAGGGAGAGAGGTATTAGCAATTTAAATCATTTCACGGAGAAAGTGATATTTCAGTATTGTCAGAGCTGCCAAAATTTAAAAAAGGGATATTCCAGACAGAAGGAACAATAAATGAAAAAGGCTCTTAGGCAGAGGACACCTAACACGTAAAAAGAACAGTAAAGAATTTGGTGTACCTACAGAGAATTGGTAAGAGTAGGATGAAGAGAGGAATATGACTTTTTTTTTTCCTTTGAGAAATGTGGACAGAAACCAGAAACTAAGAGACAGTCTCACTTTATCATCACACAGCTCACAGCAACCTCCAACTCCTGGGCTTAGCCAATTCTCCTGCCTCAGCCTCCCAAGTAGCTGGGACTACAGGAACCCACCACAACACCTGGCTATTTTTTTTGTTGCAGTTTGGCTGGGGCCAGGTTTGAACCTACCACCCTTGGGGCCGGCACCCTACCCACTGAGCAAAAGGCACCACCCAACTTTTTTTTTTTTTGGAGACAGAGTCTCACTCAGTCACCCTGGGGTTCATTGCCATGGTGACATAGTTCATAGCAACCTCAAATTCTTGGGCTCGGGCGATCCTCCTGCCTTATCCTCCTGAATAGCTGGGACTACAGGGACCTGTCACAATGCCTGACTAGTTTTTCTCTTTTTAGTAGAGATGAGGTCTCTTGCTGAGCCTAATTTAGAACTCCTGAACTCAGATGATCTACTGGCCTTGGCCTCCTAGAGTGCTAGGATTATAGGTATGATCCATCTCAGAAACCAAAAACTTTTGAATGGAGGATTGACACAATCTGTCTTAAATTTTGATAGCATCACTTTAAACTGATATATTCAGCATAAAATATTATTCAAATGATAGGTAAGAAGGTTTGGGAAAATGTCCTTTAAAGGAAGTACTACTGCTTCTTTCCACATAGATTAATGGTCATGCTGAAGATGGCGAAGATTTTCATATAGAAAATCTACAGACACTTAATATAATTTCCCAGAAGAAATAAACCCAGGCAGAAGAAATGAACCCATTCCAGTGGGTATCTACAAAATACTCTCCTGGAGATTAGAAGCCAGAGAGTATTTCTGAGATTTCTAATGAAAGAATTTCAAAATAGTTGGTTACCACATTCTTGCAGAAGAGTATCATGGGAAAATATTCCAAGGATAGGGAATAACCACAAATTCAGTATGTGATATATAATTGTCAATTAGCCACCCTAATGCTATCTACCTGTCTACTGTTATTGATTTCAACAGTTTAAGACATAATACTTTTATGATTCCTAGTAAAATAATGGTATTTAATATTTTGAAATATGCTACTTAAGTAAAAATAGTTGGTTCTCCGTATCCATGGGTTCCACATATGTGGGTTCAATCAACAGCAATATATATCTATGTGGGGGTGGAGAGGGAAAGGGTAATTGCTTCTGTATTAAACATATATAGACGTTTTTCTTCTCATTATTCCCTAAACATACAGTATAACAACTATCTACATATTATTTACATTTTATTAGGTATTATAAGTAATCTAGAGATGATTTAAAGTATTCAGGAGGATATGTATGGGTGTATGGGTTATATGCATATACTATGCCACTATATATAAGGGATTTGAGAATTTGTGGATTTTGGTGTCTGCAGGGATATGAGACTGTCCTGGAACCATGCCCCAATGATACTAGGGGACAACTATACTAGAATTAATCCAAAAATCCTAAATATTTTTGACATTTCATATACCTAAAAATTATCTCATATAATATAATTTAAAACACAGGGCAAAAAAAATGAAAGAAAAAAATCTTAAATTATATTTATAATGGCTCGGTGCCTGTGGCTCAATCGGCTAAGGCACCAGACACGTACACCTAAGGTGGTGGGTTCGAATCCCCAGCCCGGGCCTGCCAAACAACAATGATGGCTGCCACCAAAAAATGGCCGGGCGTTGTGGCGGGCGCCTGTTGTCCCAGCTACTGGGAGGCGGAGGCAGGAGACTCGCTTAAGCCCAGGAGTTGGAGGTTGCTGTGAGCTGTGATGCCATAGCACTCTACCCAGGGGGATAGCTTGAGGCTCCATTTCAAAAAAAAAAAAATTATATTTATAAAATGTTTTTAAAAACATTAAGAGTATCCAAGTTAAGGAAAGTAATAGTTCCCCTTTATTATGAATTTGTTAGATCACATCTGAAATCTCTGATCATTTTTGAATATAACACTGACAGACCTTAACAAAAGGGGACAGTTTCAGAGTAGAAATAGCTAAAAATAAATCATGAAAGGAGTCAGGAGCAGTGGTTCATGCCTATAATCCTAAAACTTTGGGAGGCCAACATGGGAGGATCACATACAGCCACGAGTTTGAATCCAACCAGAGTAATAAGAGCCCAGGAATTTGAGATTGCATTAAGTTATGATGATGCCAGATGCCACTGCACTCTAGCCTAGGCAACAGAGTGAGACACTATTCTTTGGGGCAGGGGAGTAATAAAGGTACAGAGAAAAGACACATGACAGATTACAAATATTAAAATTAGAAAGGAAGACAGGTTGTTATTATCTAAATTTCTTCACATGGTAAGTCCCAGGACCAACAGATAAAAGTGATAGGAACATACATGTTGTTTCAAAATAAGAATGATTACTAACTAATAGAGCTTTTTTTTTTTTCTTTTTTGAGACAGAGCCTCAAGCTGTCACTCTGGGTAGAGTGCTGTGACATCACAGCTCACAGCAACCTCCAATTCCTGGGCTCAAGCGAGTCTCCTGCCTCCACCTCCCAAGTAGCTGGGACCACAGGAGCCCGCCACAACACCTGGCTATTTTTTGGTTGCAGCCGACATTGTTGTTTGGTGGGCCCGGGCTGGATTCGAACCCACCAGCTTAGGTGTATGTGGCTGGCGCCTTAGCCACTTGAGCCACAGGCGCTGAGCCAACTATTAGAGCTTTACAAGAGAATTAGGCTGCCTCAGACACACACAAAAAGACCTGTCCCACCACTGAAAAGATATTAATACAAGTAGACGCATCATGATTGAATACAATCATGTCTAAGATCTTTTAAAACCTCAAAATTCTATGGTTCCAAAACATAAGGTAAAATTCAAGGAAGTTTCCTTGTATTATAATCAAACATGTGGATATTCCTTAATGAATAAAAGATACTCCTGAAATTTCTCTTCATTATATTCTATTTATATCAGTTTCCCATTACAAAATTGTAGAACAGTTCTTTGAGAAAAATCTTTGCCCATCCAGACATAACAAAGTCATATTTTACAATACTTTACAAAATACTTATTTACTGAAAAAGCATTATATAAGATAAAATAAAAATAAGCAGCATGGTATTGTAAAGTGGGGGTAGCAACATATATAAAGATAGCTCAATGCTTTGAGAAT
Organism: Galagoides demidoff; assembly: GCA_963574575.1. Lineage (NCBI taxonomy): Eukaryota > Metazoa > Chordata > Mammalia > Primates > Galagidae > Galagoides > Galagoides demidoff. The sequence goes on from CAUYQV010081271.1 coordinate 9,487, forward strand.
CCAATTACGTTTCTCTCAGAGTTCAATATCCTTTAATACCTAAAATGTTATGTTCAATTTAACTTTAAGTTATTCTACACTATATTTCTATAATCAATTGCATATAATAGCCTTTTTCCATTTACCTTGGTCCCAAGAGTATCATAAAAGCACATCAGCATACAGTAGTAGAAGAGTTATTTTGTTAATTCTACTGTTTGAAGGCATTGTATTCTCTTCAGTTATCCCCATTCTCTAAGCCTCTATCTAGCCCTGTAAAATCTTTTTTTCAAAAATACTTAACTTTTCCCTAAGACCTGTACTATCCACAAAATGGTTAAACAAATGCTTATTCATTAAAAAAGTATGTATTAAAGCTTGTAAGCAAGCCATCTAACTTCAAAAGACTAAGGAACAACCACACCCTTCTTGTGGCTGAGAACTAAAATCAGATATAAATAATAGTATCTCCAAATTTTACTAAAGTAAATTTAGACATGTACCAAATTACTCCTTTTGTAAAAATTAAAGTGAAATTCCACAAAGGAATGAGTTAATCTTCCAAAATGCAAAAGTATACAAATATATTATGAATACCATATTTAATTAATACAACTATTTTACTTACCAACTCCATTAAATCTTTTAGCTTCCCAATTTCTTCTGGAATGGATACCAGTTTATTATTACTGACGACCAAAACTTTAAGGGGAAGATCAAATAGATGTTTTGGCAATGTTGATAAAAGATTTCGACTGAAAAGAACAAGAAAATCTCATTATGAGAAATATGTCTAAAACCTGACATGTTACAATGAAAAAGAACAAATCACCTCTAAGTAAATAACAATCTTTTACTAAGTAACTACTAAATATTAATTTAAAGAGTACTTACTTTAGGTCAGGCACAGCACTAAATTTCTTATATGCACTGTCTCATTTAATTCTCACATTAACCTTATAAGATAGATAGGTAGTTATTACCTCCATTTTATAAATAAGAAAATTAAAGTTAAAACTGGTTAAATGACTTGCCAGGTACAGCAGAAATCCAAACAAAAACCTGACTACAAAGCCTATGCTACTACCTATGATGCTTTCTTATACAATACTAGTTCTCAAAAACTCAGAATGATCCTTCTAATCTAGAGAACGTCAGGTTAACCAGTTTGATGAAAATATTTCAAATTGTATGTGAAAATACCACACTGTACCCCAGAATTGCATTAATGTACATAGTTAACATTCAATAAAAAATTTTAAAAAGTCTAACAAAACCATGCAATGGGGAAAAGAACCTTTATTTAACAAATGGTGCTGGGAGAACTGGTTATCCACATGTAGAAAACTAAAACTGGATCTGCGTGGATCTCACCATTGACAAAAATTGATTCTTACTGAATAAAAAGATTTAAATTTAAAACAACAAACAATAAAAATTATAGAAGAGAGTGTGGGGAAAACACTTGAAGATAATGGCCTGGGAAAATACTTTATGAGGAAGACTCCCCTAGCAATTGCAACAACATCAAAAATAAACAACTGAGATTTGATCAAGCTAAAAAGCTTTTGCACAGCTAAGGGTATGACAACCAAAACAAACAAATAGCCTTTCGAATGGGAGAAGATTTTTGCATGTTATGAATCTGACAAAGGCCTGATAACTAGAATCTACAGAGAACTCAAACAATAAGAAAAGTGCAAACCACCCTCTGTGTAAATGGACAAGAGATTTGAACAGAAACTTCTCCAAGAATGACAGATGAATGGTCAAAAAACACATGAAAAAATGCTCATTGTCTTTAATCATCAGCAATATGCAAATCAAAACCACGCTAAGACACCATCTAACACCAGCAATCAGCCCACATCACAAAGTCTCAAAAGACCAGATGCTGGCATGGATGTGGACAGAAGGGAACACTTCTACACTTCTGGTGGGACTGGAGAAGTAAAGAGAATCCTAAAAGATCTAAAAGTAGACCTTCCATTTGACCCTGCAATCCCATTACTGAATATCTACCCAGGAGAATAAAAATCATTTTACCACAAAGACATTTTCCCTAGAATGTTTACCATGGCTTAATTCATAATTGCCAAGTCATCGAAGCAAACTAAGCGTCCATCAACCCATGACTGGATCAACAAACTGTGGTATATGTATACCATGGAATATTATGCAGCCATTAAAGAAGATGGAGACTACATCTTTTACATTTTCCTGGATGGAGTTGAAATACATTCTTCTTAGTCAAGTATTGCAAGAATGGAAAAATAAATATTCAATGTACTCCATACTAATATGAAATCAATATATAAACAATTACATGCTCGTAAGAACAATAAAACACTAATATAGTCCAGTTCAGGGGAAGAGGGAATCACAAGGGGCAGGTGGGAGGACGTATGGCAGAAGGAGGGAGGGCATGAGGCGGGATCTCACCTAATGTGCACACTGTGAGGGTGTATGTCATGCCCCCTAGGTGAGGGGCTCTCTCCTTACCCCAGAAGTGAGAACAATGTAATCTAAAAATTGTACCCTCATATTAATTTGAAAAAATTTTTAAAATACTCAAAAAATAAATCTATTCTAAATTAAAAGTTTATTTAAAAAGTAAGAAACAAAGTTAATGTAAATAGTTTGTGGTGATGATTATTTAGACATTGATAATAATATTCTCTGCTGTTGTGTATGAACAATTTTTGGTGAAATTATGGATATGAGAGAATATGAAAACAATTAGAAAACTATCTCTGAAAGCTGTTCAAATAAGAGAACAGAGAAAGATTAAACATCTTATCCTGTAAATTTTAGACAGGATTAACAAATAGGTGAATTGATAGATAAACATAAATAGATATTAAGTTCCATTATAACCAATTATATGTGATTTTCTATTCATAATGTCTACCTATTCTACTACATAAAATAGGAAAAACTGAGCAAAAATAACATGTTGCTACCATTTTAAAAAATAAAAATACTGTGAATTGAGGGAAGTAAAAGTGACCGGAAATCAAGAAGGTGGGGAGCAGGGAGAAGGAGGGGGCAAAATCCTGCCTGAAGGGTACAGTGAACACCACTCAGGTGATGGGCACACGAACAGACCCGACTCACACATTAAAATTTATGCATGTAACAAAAACATGTGTACCCCCTTAATGTTTTGAAATTTTAAAAAGTACTCTGAGTCTTTAAGTGCCAAAATAAAGCTCAAATCCTTTCACATCTTACAGTAAAGGAACAGTATATGCTTCCTCTCAAGAGTAGTCTATGCTTATTCTCAACTGCTAAGCTGATATTAACATACTGTACATTAACATAGAGATGAGAAAATAATCATGGCATATATTATACAATCATATATCACTATGTATGTGATATATATATATGATAATAATATGATAAGATAATATGGATTGTCATCACTTTATCTTTATTACTATTTTTTTTTTGTAGAAACAGAGTCTCACTTTATCACCCTTGGTAGAGTGCTGTGGCATCACAGCTCACAGCAACCTTCATCTCCTGGGCTTAGGTTATTCTCTTGCCTCAGCCTCCAGAGTAGCTGGGACTACTGGTGCCCACGAGAATGTCCGGCTATTTTTTTGTTGCAGTTTGGCTAGGGCCAGGTTTGAACCCACCACCCTTGGCATATGGGGCTGCTGCCCTTACCCACTGAACCACAGGCACCGCCCATCTTTATTACTATTATTCTATTTCTTATATCTATTCCTCTTGGCAATTTGATAAGGAACAAGAAATATCAGAAGGCCATGCAGAAGCTTTTTAGTTTCATCAGGTCCCATTTGTTAATTTTTTCTTGTTGCTGTTGTTGCCTTTGGGGTCTTCTTCATAAATTTTTTGACTAGGCCAGTGTCTGAAAGAGTTTTTCCATCATTTTTCTCTCATAATTCTTAAAGTCTCATGCCTTAGTTTAAGTCTATTATCCATCATTAATTCATTTTTATGAATGTGAGCACGTAGGTTCTGTCTTATTCTTGTACATTTGACTGTCCAATCTTCTCAGCACCAGGCATTGACTATGGACTCTTTAGTTTTATAAAAGGATGGAAAAATCATGGTGAAAAAAAAAATCAGAGAGAGGACGAGAGAAGATGGAGAGAGAAGGTGGGAACTCTCGCTAGACTTCCTGTGGCAGTTTCTCTGCCCCTGTTCAGGGTTCTCCTCTGGTGTCCACAACAGTTCCTGTCACCTTCCATGAGCCAAAATCCTGAGAGGGATATTCCCTAATAGTAAGAAGAAATCAGGGTCTGAATCTTCAAATAAGATGCTTTTCTCCTGCCTGCTAATGTCACCCACCACCTCCCTGCCACCCATCACCAACCCCAGCAATTACACAATGTTGTATGTTTGGGTCTTTGTTTTTTCCCCCACATTTTCCTCTGGCTTGTCCCCAAGTAATTGCTTCCTTCCAATCCATCCTGAGCTTGTCCCCTCCCTACTTCCCTTCGTTTGCTTTTTTATGTAGTTCTCCTACACTCTGTTTTGTTTATCTTCTGAGCAATGACATCCTCTGAGGTTATCACTGGGTGTGACTCCATTTTTTCTTCTGACCCTACCTTAAAAGGGAATTTCAATTAATTATTTGTGCATTCTATTTTCTCTCAAAGGGGTGATCCATCAGATTTTCTAAGGCCCCTGCTGTCCTACATGACTAGAGAATTCCATCATCTGGAAGACAGCTGGCAGGAGCCGGCCCATCCCTGCTCTTATCTAAGGAGGAAGGCTGTACAGTCAGCCTCCGTGTCCGCCCCGCCCTCAGCTGTGTTTCTGAAAACTCCTTCTTTGATCACTTGATCTTGTCAATTGCAAATTCAAGCAGTAGAGAGAAAAAAGTAATGTTGAAAACCTCATCCCATCTTGAGATATTAAGTATTATCAACTTAAATTCAGCCTTGATCTTATGGTAGTTTTAACTGATGGCTTTTAATTTCATTTCAAACAAATGACTTCTCATAAACTTGAGTTCACATATAAGCTGCTTGGAGTGGGCATGGAGAACACCAGAGCAGGAACTCATAAATGGGCCAAGTAGAATCTGCCTGTGACAACCTTTCTAGGAATTGTATCTCAGCAGCTTTTGATTTTTTGTTCTTGTTTTTGTGTTTGTTTTGTTTTGTTTTGTTGAGACAGAGTCTCACTCTGTGGCGCTGGGTAGAGTGCCATGGCATCATCATAGCTCACAGCAACTTCAAACTCTTGGGCTCAAGTGATCCTCTTGCCTCAGCCTCATGAGTAGCTGGGACAACAGGTGTGCACCACTATACCCTGCTAGTTTTTTTTCTATTTTTAGGAGAGATGAGGTCTCACTCTTGCTTAGGCTGGTCTCGAATTCCTCAGCTGAAGAGATCCACCTGCCTCAGTTTCCCAGATGCTGGGACTATAGGTGTGAGCCACTACACCGGGCTTGGCAGCTTTTGGCAGGTTGTGGCCCTATAGGAATTTCTTCTGCTTCCTCTCCTTCTTTATTTTCTTAAAGCTATTGTCCTGATTCTTCAAGCTTGAAATTTTTAAACAGGTTAAGGAATTTCTATGGCACCTCTTTGTAAAATGTTGGCTCTTGTTTAAGGATTTAAAGCACTTAATATATGATCTTCCTTTCAAAATGAAGAATAAATGCCAGAACGAGGTAAATGGGGACCCAGAGAGATTAAATTACTTGTCACAAATGGAGGAGTGAGGGGACAAGGGGAAGCAATGCTGAGCTGCCAACTTCTCTGGCTAACTCTGTATCCAGGCTCTGGGCTCGGCTGTGCTAATGACAAATTCCAGAGGCTTCTGCAGAAGACGCAATTCTCTGGCCGGAGACTTCTAACATTCCCTCGTATAATAGTACTATGGGTTTTGTTTACCTTACAAATTGCACTTAAAATTATATCTATTATTCCAGGTGATGGATGCCCTATGGCAGGCAGAATGGCACTCTTGTCCAGCAAAATAAGAAGGGCCAGATTAAATGCAGGAGCACCTGTCTGGAGGAAGTGGCAAGCTGCTGAGGCACAGAACTGGAGGGCTCAGGTGGTGCAGAGCTGCAGAGAGGTGAGCTCACACTTCACATGTTCCCCCGAGGACCTGGCAGAAGCTGAGAATCTGGGGAGAGAGGAACCAGAGAATAAAAACATTAAAGTGAAACAGATCACACTAAAAAATAACAAAATGGTGTGAACCGTGTGCTTAAGGTGGGAAGGCTTATGCACCATCCCAAAAGCAGTGCCTATTCATTTTTCTGGCAATGAAAAGTTCTACCATTTCTTTTAAAACTAGTAGATTTAGGGGCGCTGCCTGTGGCTCAAAGGAATAGGGCACCAGCTCCATATGCCAGAGGTGGTGGGTTCAAATCCAGCCCCGGCCAAAAACTGCAAACAAACAAACAAACAAATAAAAAGAAACAGAAAAACCCAAAAATACTAGTAGATTTAATGAAAAATAATCAAAGTACATCCTATGCCACCTGATAGCCCTGTCCACAGTAAGAATGTCAGCAGGACATTAAGTCACCATATAGAACAATGAGACAACCCAAGCAGAGAGCTTTGTCCTCACTAGCAGACTGCAGCCCTTCCCGCTGTGCCCCTCCCAAGACCCGGCAGGGCTGTCTTCTGTGTTTTTGTTTTTGTTAATAAACTATAAATATGCATAGTTCATAACTCAGGATTTTTAATCAATAGCACTCCCTTGCAAATAAGCTTTTTAAAATTCCAGGAACATTTTAAGTTTCCTCCTCACACAGATCTCTAAATGTGTGGACTAAGAACAATAAGAGTTTTCACTTTGGGCTCGCCGCCTCTAGCTCAGTGATTAGGGAGCCAGACACATACACAGAGGCTGGAGGGTTCAAACCCAGCCAGGGCGTACTAGACAATAACGAAAACAACCAAAAAATAGCCGGGCATTGTGACAGGTGCCTATAGTTTCAACTTCCTGGGAGGCTGAGGCAAGAGAATCACTTAAGCCCAAGAGTTGGAGGTTGCTCTGAGCTATGATGCCACAGCACTCTACCAAGGGTGACATAGTGAGACTCTGTCTCCAAAAAAAAAAATAAAAAGAGTTTTCATTTTTAAAATGTTTAGAAATATAGAACAACTTTGACAGAATTTCTGGGTGCTTGTGACACTCATGAATGCACTGTGGAAATTGCTTGTAATTTCTAGAGCACTTCAAAAACTATCATCCTGTTTCAATTGGGGAATTAAACCCAGTCAGAGCAACAGGTCCCTCCTGGGATGGGAGGTGAGTCAGCTGCTACGCCTGCCCCCCGGCCCCCACCTCTCCCCCAGTGCTCCCATGGAAAAACATGAGCTTTCCTTATCATTCCCTTTCTCCTGCTCTTCACCTTACTCCCATTTGTTCTGGGCAGGCTGCAGGGTCCCTTTACACACCACTCCCTTTCCATGGTAGTTGACGACATGCTTCCCACACCTCTCCTTCAACTCTCTTGTCTGATTATCAGGTAGTTTTGCACTATCAAAAAATTATCTCTCATAACTTATTTTCCAATGTAACATGTTACCACACACTTAACAGCTTCTAACAACATCCATTTATTTGTTGCACACCATCCTGTAGGTCAGAAATCAGCACAGAGTCACTGGGTTCTCTAGGCGTGTGGCAAGCTGGAAATCACGTTATGAACCAAGTTGAGTTCTCACCTGCAGCCTCAGAGTAGACACCCCTCCCAGGCTCATCTAGATTGTTGGCAGAGTGCAGTCCCTGCCCCTACAGGACAGAGGAAGCTGCTCCCTTGACAGCTGCTGGCGAGAGGCCCCTCAGGCCTTTAAGGTTATCTGACTCCTTCTCGAGTGACCTCCTGCACCTTCAAGCCATGCCTCCTTTATTCTCCAGATTTCTCTGACTTCTCCTTCTGTCACTATCTGAAGAAAGCTCTCTGTTCAAAAGGTCTCATCTGATTCAATCAACCCCACCAAGATAATCTCATATCCCAAGGCAAACTCTGGCATGGACCATGAGGCCATCACACTAGTCAGTGATGTCTCACCATATTCCTGAGCTCTGGGGGGTGAGAGTGGAACATCTTTGTGGGGGCATTCTAGGAATACCACATACATAACTTGTCTAGTGTTTCAGCCTCCTCTCCAGGGGAAAGGTCTGCATCCGTGGATTTAATCTTGGGCAGAGGTCTAAGTAGAAGAGAAAGATGCCATGTGGGCATGAGGGCACAAGTGCTGTGATGGCTCTTGCCTCCTTTTGCTGGTCTGCCATCCTTCATTTCCTATCAGAGGGTACTTATCACTCATCAGCTTTGTATCTCTCTTTGCACACATTGTTTCCACCCTCAGCGCACTCTTGGAAATTACGCTTCAAGGGGACCTCTGGATTTTCTTTTCGTATTCCTGGAAGCATTGGCTTCTCAGAGGAGACATAAGCAGACATCACTTCTGTGTTTCTTGGGGTCACCTTTAGCTGTCCTTTCTGTGTTGTTTGCTCTCCTAGGAAACACAGGATATAACAATTTCCCAGCCATGAGCCAGCAGCCTCAAGAGTTGCCTCAGGCAAAGATTTCTTAAGACTCGAAAAGCAGTGCCCATAAAGGGAAGAAATATTGATCAATCAGACTGTGTTAAAATTTAGAACTTCAGTCCATTAAAATCATTAAGAGAGTAAGAAGAGATTTTTAGTCCCTATAGCTAACAAAAGACTCTTGCCCAAAATATGAGGGCTGTCCGGAAAGTTTCCAGCCACATTTCTCTATTTTTCATAGTACATGGCTGGATATTTTCCAGACAGGTCTAGTATATAAAGCACTCCTTCAAACAACAAGAAAAATGCCCAGAACTCAATAGAAAAGTAGGCAAATGTCAGGAGGATAGATACTGTATACGATATCCAAACAGAAAATAAACACATGAAAAGACAGTAGACTTCATTAGCCATTAAACAAAGACAGCTTAAAATCATAATGCACATTCTTGTAATCGGCTACTCAAAAGACTAAGGTGGGAAGGCCTCTCCAGCCCAGAATTTAAGTCCAATCTGGGCAACATAGCAAGATCCCATCTCATTTTTTAAAAATCATAATGAAGAAACCACAACATCCCCTCCAAAATGGCCAAAAATGGAAAATATAATGTTAAGTAATCAGAACTCTCTTACTCTGCTGAGGTGAGTGCAACTACTTACAGCCACTTTGGAAAGCTGCTGGACAGTATGTACAAAACCTGAATATACTCATACCTCATACTTCAGCAATTCCACTCCAAAGTATATATCCAAAAGAAATACATGTATGTATCTAACAAATGAGATGAACAAGAATTTTAAGAAAGTTAACTGCATTAACATTACATTATCTGTAATATTTCCAAACCTGAAACAATCCAAATGTCTACCAACAACAGAATGAACACAAAAATTATGGTATATTCATAGTGAAATAATATATAGTAATGAGAATAAATAAACTATAGCCATCCACAAAGTAGAATGAAACTCACAAACATAATGTCAAGTCATGGGAGAGCCCAGGTCATGACTGCGTTCTAAGAAGCGTAGAGACAGGGGGACGTGATCTGGTCTAGAAGTCAGACTGGTGTTTGTCCATGGGCATGAGTGGAAGGGGCATTACGGGGCTGGAGAGACTCTGATGATTGACCTGGGTGCCGGTTGCACCTGTGCATTAATTCTGTGGACGTTCACTGAGCTGTGGGCAGACTTGGCATTTGTGTGCTTTCTGGGTGTTACATTCCATGAAGCAATTCCAGCATCCAGTATCTCTCCTGTGCAGGAGTGCAGAACCACATCTGATTTGTTCACTACAACATTAGCAGCCCCTAGACAGTATCCCACACAAATTATTGCTTGTTGAATGTTAATAAGTTTTTGAGAGAGTTTCTTTAACACAATTGATCTTTTTTGCTTTCATCAGGGAAGTTACATTTACTCTGTAGATATCAACAGGCAATTATTTTGGGTAGAGCAGCTTGCGGGGGGGGGGGAGAATGGGCCTAATGCAGTGAGGGAGATGGAATTTAAGCTCCCTGAGCACTTGGGACCATGCAAGGTGGCCCCCTTTTGATAACCTTGTATGTAAAATTCATTTAATCCCTCTAACAATCAGGGAAATACCTCGCAAATGAGAAAACTGAGAGAAAACTGAGAAAAGATCTACGATGCCAGGTGGGACCAGGACCATGTGCGAACATGACTAGGATTCAAACTCGAACACTAAGTTTACCCACAGCACCATCTTCTTACCTCTGCACATGGCAGACACTTCCGCACAGCAATGCTGCATCCCACTAGTTGGGTCTCCACAGGGAGCTGGGTATTGGGGTGCAGGGCTGAGAGAGGGAGGGCAGGAGAGCCTTTTAACCTGACCCTCCTGTTTAGAGAGAGTCTCAGACACAGACATTTGACATCATCCCCAAGTGAGATCAGATGTGAGTGGCCATCACTCACCGCACACAGCTGTAACCCTGGGTCCCCACGGCCTGGAGTGCAGCACCTGCAGAAACATGGCTTATTTCTCTTGTAAATCTTTTGAAAAGCAAAATAATTACATTGCACTTATTTAAAATACATGTGTAAAAATTACTGATTTTTTAAATATGAACACTAAAAAGTGCATCACAATGTTTGCAGTCCTATTGTGGCATTTCTTCACTTGTTAGCATACCAGGAATATTTAAAAAAAGAAAAAGGAAGTGGCTCCGGCACTTACTTCAGAGAGAACCTGTGGAAGGTGCAAGAAGCTGCTTTTTGTGTACACCTTGGGTTTTTATCTCCTGCCTACTCGGGGAAACCACTGCTGCATGAAGAAAGACAGAAAGGAGGCCCTGGGCTGATTTGAATGGGGGTCACAGAAAGCTGAAAGCCTCATTTCACTTCAGCTCTTTCCTCTGCAATGCTTGTTCCTAGGGTGGCTTTTAAATAGCAACAGAAATGCTTGATTTTACTTTCACTTCCTTCCTTTTTGGGTAAGGCCTCTGGTGGAGGTTCTCAGAGGTTGTGATGACAAAAAGAAGACACAATAGGAGCTCTTTTCACTTAGAGGAGGTTTTCTTTCTTTTTTTCTTCTTTTTTTTTTTTTTTTGTTACAGTTTTGGCCAGGGCTGGGTTTGAACCCCCCACCCTCGGTAAGCCACAGTCGCCACCCTAGAGGAACTTTACAATGTATCAAACTTTTCAGTTCAGTCTCCTTGCGTCCTCTCAAGAGCCCCGTCCAGTTACTACTCTTGAGAGCTGTGGTGAAGACTGTCTCCTCTTCACTCCCCAACAATGTAGAAATGACTTTCCCACGTCACTGAACTGCTAAATGCTCAGAAGGGAGCATTCCCTGTGTTGGGGAAGAAACATGGTACAGCATAGACTTAGAACACTTTCAACCCTTTTTTATCTCACCTGAATCTCACTTAAACTTCCGTGGCACACTTAAATTATGCTGATAAAAAAAAAAGGTTAGAAGAAGAATATACTAACTACGCTTTAAACTTCTTTTGAAAATAATTTAATTGGCTCGGCGCCTGTGGCTCAATCAGCTAAGGCGCCAGCCACGTACTCCTAAGGTGGCGGGTTCGAATCCCCAGCCCGGACCCGCCAAACAACAATGATGGCCCCAACCAAAAAATGGCCGGGCGTTGTGGCGGGCGCCTGTGGTCCCAGCTACTTGGGAGGCTGAGGCAGGAGACTCACTTGAGCCCAGGAGTTGGAGGTTGCTATGAGCTGTGATGCCATGGCACTCTACCCAGGGGGATAGC
>CAUYQV010081272.1:0-19392 GCA_963574575.1 Galagoides demidoff
CACCTGTAGTCCCAGCTACTTGGGAGGCAGAGGCAGGAGATTTTCTTAAGCCCAAGAGTTGGTGGTTACTGTGAGCTGTGATGCCACAGCCCTCCACCGAGGGTGACATAGTGAGACTCTGTCTCAAAAAAAAAAAAAAAATGTACTTTTGATCCAACCATTCCTCTACTTTTAGCAATATTCCTAATAAAAATGCACACAGGTGTGTTTCACATGGCACATACATATACGAGGGTCACAATGGGAAAAACCAGAGAACAAACCCAATGTTGATCAACAAGAGATGAATGAAGAAACTGTGGCCTATTGGTTGTGTCTGAATGTTGATGTCCTCCAAAAACCCATATATTGAAACTTAATCTCCAATGTCGTAGTATGAACATGTGGGGCCTTCGGGAGGTGATTAGGTCACGAGGGTTCTGCTGTCATGAACACAGCACCGAAAGTGAGCCCTAATGAAAACTCTGGGCTTTGGTTAATCATATATCAATTTTTGAAACCCTCAAATTTATTAGTACCCTTGTAGAAGTGGCCTGAGGGAGCTCGTTTACTCCTTCTGCCAAATGAAAACACAGAGAGAAGGTGTCATCCATGACGTACAGACCTCACCAGACATGGAATCTACTGGCACCTTGACCTTGAACTTCTCAGCCTCCAAAGGTGCAAGCAATAAATTTCTGTTGTTAATAAATTACCCAGTCAGAAGCATTTTTGGTATAGCAGCCCGAACAAATACAATATTCATACAATAAAATACTGCACAGCACTGAAAAGGAATGAACTTCTGCTCCCTGCAACAAATGAATGCATCTCACAGACATAGTGTGGTGTGAAAGAAGCCAGAAATGAAAGCATGCGTTTACATAAATTTAACTAGGAAAACCTAATCTGTGATGTTCTTTCAGAACAGCGATCCCCTTTCAGGGGACAGGAACTGGGAGAGGGCAAGAGGAAGGTTTTGGGGTGCTAGTAGGTTTTATTTCTCAAGATGGATGGTGATTGCATGAATATATTAATTTGGTATGTCTTCATCCTCCAGTACACTTACAAAATATGCACTTGTCCGTATATAGGTAAGATAAATAATATATAAATATAATATAATATAAATAAATAAATACAATTAAACCTTAATGTGGGATCATCATGCTCACTTCAGCAGCACATATACTAAAATTAGAATGATACAGAGATTAGCATAGCCCCTGTGCAAGGATGACATGCCAATTCAGGATCATGTTTTATTCTCAGGTATGATTTAGACCCATGCCTGGGCAGACTAAAGCACAGTCAATCTGGTTTAGATTAGTGCACCAACTAATCAGCTCTATGGAAATTAACTGGTAATCATTAATATAAGGAAGACAAAAAGCCAACTAGTAAAATTTCAACATAGCATACACTGTACAGTACAGGCTCAGTTAACATCTTACTCCAGCCAGAGTAAGGACAATCTCATGATTTACAAGTTCATTTACAAGGAGGGACTCAGAAGTATGCCTATAGGGTTTAAGTTGGCAAAGATGCTATTAATGGTTAAGACAGGCGCCAAGCCTTTCTCACACAAAATAGTGACTGTTCGCACAGGCTGTGAATATGCCAGACCATGCTTAAAGGTTTACAACTTCTTGCTGTAGTAATTAAAAAAAGAAAGATAAGTGATGAAAAGGCAATAAATGTCAGGAATTGAGGGCATCTGCTGCAGTATCCTGTACTAGGGAGTGAATAAATAGAGAAGACAGCCTTGCAGACAGCTACCTTATGGCCCTCCTTACTGAAGGCCATGCAAAGCTTCTGCCTACCTCCTTTCAAGCTGCAGCAGACACTGGGGCGTGTGAGACACTTTTCTCCTGGGAAGATGCCCTTTTGGTGAAGTTCAGATGGACATCCATTGCAGGGCTCTACCCAGGATTTGGACCTGGCCAACTGACTCATTCCATCTTATTTGCAGCAGGGGTTAGTTGGGTGTGGGGTATACCTCCCTAGGCTGGCAGGGCCAGAATTCTCCATGGGAATCTGCTCACAAGCTAGGAAGATGGTCTTGGGATACAAGCTTGGGACTACCTGGGGTCACTTTCCATGGCCGTGTGGAAGACGCTTGTCTGAGGTAGCAAAGTTTGAGGCCAGCAAACATAGAGAAGCAAAGACAAGCAGAAATAAACCAGGGAGGGGCTGCCTGCCCAGCTCTGGGCACCTGCTTGCGGTAGCTTCTCCTTCATGAACCAGGCCAGATTTTTCCTGGCCATGCCCGACAACAAAATGCCTTTTTACTTAAGCTAGTTTGAATTGGATTTCTGTTCCCTGGCAACAAAAGTTCTAACAAACACACCAATAAATGTAGAATCAGGAGCACAGGAAAGTTATAAGTAATTATATGGGGGGCAGAAAGGGAGAAGGGAACAGAGCGGTGAAGACACAGGATCCTAGCCATCTGGGGGAGCTGAGTGTCCACATGGCCATTAGCAGATGGTTCCAAGATTCTTCCAGGTGACAGTACCCAAGTCCCACGTATAAATTGCTTCAGTTTCTTCCTTTGATTCTTCCCAGGTTTCACTACAAAAATACGTATACCTCTGCCATCTACCTCAATACATTTTCCTTTTCCAACCCCCGGTTACCAGCCTTATGCATTGGCTTTCTCTAGACTGCACTGTGGATGTGAGATACCTAAAATTTTGGCTCATATGTTGAACTGCAATATGCCAAAGTACTCTGTGTATATCACATTCAGATTGAGAAGAAAATGTACATTCCTTCATTGCTGCCTGTTATTATTGTTGATCTTTGTGTGTGTCACCACCATACCACACAAGCCTATAAGCAAAGACCACATCTTACAGAATTTATATACCCAGCCCTCAGACTGGTTCTTGGGACCTGCAGGTATCTGATGGCTCCCCACTATACACAAGCAATCTTAAACTCCATAAAACCCTGGGCTTTTCAGAGTGTGGTCCCTGAACCAGCATCCCTGGGGAAGAGGGTTGCAAATGCAGGCTCTGAGCCCCACCCCAGAACTACTACTGATTTGTAAGCTGGGGCATTTGTATGCACAGTAGAGTTTGAGAAGCACTGTCTTAGGTGACAAAAGACCAGAAAGTGTTTTTAAGCCTGGTGGGGGATGTGACACCACAAAAAAAAAAGAAAAAAAAAAGAAAGAAAAGAAAAAAAAAGCAAGCAAACAAACCCCCAAATCTATGGAATCCACAGCAGACTCTGTCAAGGTAGTAAGTTCAGACTATTCTGGAGGCAGCAGGAGGCCTCAGATGTTGGGGAATCGACTGGCCAAATCAAAGAGAGTGTGGCATGGTTGGGAAAGAGAGGCAGGTGGGTACCAAAAGTGCAGGTGAGAAGTGAGAAAGGCCTCAGCCAGGATGGGGAGGATGATAACTGCCATGCTGGGGCCACCTTGGGGAGCTAGGAGCTGACTGACGTGAGAAGGGGAGGAGAAGAGAGAAGATGAAGGGTGATGGAGGCTCTGAACCTGTGGGGCTGGGGTAGGAATGCCAGTGAGCACCAGAGAGAGGCAGGCCCTTGTAGGAAGGAGTTCTGGTTCTTCACACCATCTCTATTCATGCAGGACCCCCCGGCCTAGTGGGAAGAAAGGGAGTTGGGAAAACCTTCACTACTGACAGGGCAAAACATGAATATCATGGCTTTTCTTCTTTCATCTTTAAACTGAGAGAGATCTTTAACTTCAAGATCTACTAGATTCTTTGGGTTTTGTGTGCAGAGGAGATGTGGGCTCATAAAAACAAACCACTATCAAGTTTTCGGGCTTTTCTTTTTTTGTTTTTGTTTTTGAGAGTCTCACTCTGTTGCCCTGGGCAGTGTGCCAAAGCGTCATCATAGCTCACATCATCCTCAAATTCTTGGACTTAAGCAATCCTCTTGCCTCAGTCTCCTGAGTAGCTGGGACTACAGGTGCCAGACACAACGTCTGGCTAATTTTTCTGTGTTAGTAAAGATGGGGTCTCACTCTTGCTCAGGGTAGTCTCCAACTCCTGAGCTCAAGCAATGGACTGGTCTTGGCCTCCCAGAGTAATAGGATTACAGGCATGAGCCATCACACCCCCCAGTCAGGTTCTTAACCTTAGACTCTATTGATGTAGTAAAATGAAAACATAATTTTTTTTTTTTTTTTTTGAGACGGAGCCTCAAGCTATCCCCCTGGGTAGAGTGCCATGGCATCACAGCTCATAGCAACCTCCAACTCCTGGGCTCCAGCGAGTCTCCTGCCTTCGCCGCCCAAGCAGCTGGGACCACAGGCGCCCGCCACAACGCCTGGCCATTTTTTGGTTGCAGCCGTCACTGTTGTTTGGCGGGCCCAGGCTGGGGATTCAAACCCGCCACCTTAGGTGTACGTGGCTGGCGCCTTAGCCGATTGAGCCACAGGCGCCAAGCCATGAAAACATAAATTAATGGTGCCATTCAGCACCTAAATGAATTGGGTTTTGGCCACTTCTGCAGGAATCTTCTGCAAGAACTCAGTAAATGATTTTCAATTTAAGACACAGCTCAAAGAGCACTTAATAAGTGCAATTTGGTGGTGATGATGATGCGCATAGCAGAAACATCTATCCAGTTAAGCAAATGTTTCTGGGGAACAGTAATAATGGACCTCGTCCAGAATACTGCTAAGGAAGCGGACCTCTCTGCCATGTGGGCAACGGCAATTCTAAAGGCGCTGTCTGGGCATTTTGCTGTTCTAATGATCTGCCTCCTTAACCTGCCTATCCCGCACCCAGCTGGTTATCCTTAAAGTCCCCCTAAGCAATTATTTCGGCCATGAACGTGGCAGTTCCGGGCTAGTCATGGAGAAACCTTTAAAGTGGGCACCCGAGACCAGGACGCCTCAAGGAAATCACAGGAATGAAATAGGTCACGGGGCTCCCAGGCAGCGCTCCCCTGTCCTGCCTTGTGTGAGCTCTGGGCAGCCAACCTGGGTGGGGACGCCGGGCCCGACAGCCAGCGCAGCGTGACCGCACAGACCTCGGCCTCCGGGTTCTCTTGCCCTCTGCCCGCGCTCCCGCCCGCTGGAGCCCTCGCGCAGCCTCGACCCATTGGGGCGCGCGCGGCCTCCCCCATTCCTGCGAGCGGGCACGCGCGGGGCGGGGGCGGGGGCGCGCGCGCGGGGAACGTGTGGCCGGGCGGGCGCGGCGGGGAGAGCCCGGGCGCAAGTCGAGCCCGCTGCTCACCTGCCGCCGCGCCGCTCACCTGCCGCGGAGCGCGCGCCCCGCGCCCTCCCGGCCGGCTCCGGAGCCCGGTCGCCGCCCCTTGCCGCCACGGGCACCGGCGGCGACATGCGACACGAGTAGCCCGCAAGCTTTGGAAGCACCAGAGGAGCCCCCCCGGCCTGAGCGCGCCAAGGTGACCCCCTCGATGATACCCGGCCCCGCGGGCCGCCTGTCCCGGTGCCCTTTCTGTCCCTCTCGGGTCTGCCACCTGTCCCCGCCGCAGGGGGAGTGGCGGCAGTGCATGGGCATCTGTCTGTCTGTGTGTCTGTCTTGGCACCTCCATTGCACACACCTGCCTTTTGTAGCCCTCCCCGACTGCCCCGGGCACACGGGGGGAGTCTGGGACCCCCTCTTTGTTCCGGTCGGGGGTATGCTTGAGAGTGTGCACGCGCGAGTGGGATGTTTCTGGAGGGTGGGAGTTGATGAAAATGGGCGATTTAAATATTCCATCGAGGATGGCGGCTCCAGCGACTGGCCGCGGCCTCGTGGTTTTCTCGGCAGCAGCCCAAATGTCAAACAGTTGATGGTTTTCAGCATGGAGATGTGATTTTTGAATGTGCATTCCCAGCGCTTTAGCAGACAGAGCCCCGCGAGTCCCTGTGTGCCTGCCTCCCTTGCGCTCGCGTTTTGAAGTCCTGCCCTGTGTTTTCCCCACTGCCAAACGGCGTTTTTGTTGCGGAGTTTAAACCGCGGAGACTTTGGCTTTTGTTTTTATTTCACAACAGTTTGTAATTCCTGAAGCCTGTGGCGTTTGATACTGATATCTAAATAGGGGCTGGCTTTCTGTTTGTGTGTGTCTGTGTTTTTGTTTTGTTTTGTTGCATGATCTTGGACTGTCCCCCTGCTGTATCTAAACATTAAAAAGCCTGTCTTTTCGTTGAAGAGGACAGGGGTTAAAATGAATGAAGACCTGAAGGTCAATTTAAGCGGGCTGCCTCGGGACTATTTAGATGCCGCTGCCGCGGAGAACGTCTCGGCTGCTGTCTCCAACCAGGTTCCCGTGGTAGAGCCAGAGCCTGAGCTGGTAGTCAACCCCTGGGATATTGTCTTGTGTACCTCGGGGACCCTCATCTCCTGTGAAAATGCCATTGTGGTCCTCATCATCTTCCACAACCCCAGCCTGCGAGCACCCATGTTCCTGCTGATAGGCAGCCTGGCTCTTGCAGACCTGCTGGCCGGCATTGGCCTCATCATCAATTTTGTTTTTGCCTACCTGCTTCAGTCGGAAGCCACCAAGCTGGTCACGATCGGCCTCATTGTAGCCTCTTTTTCTGCCTCTGTCTGCAGCTTGCTGGCCATCACTGTTGACCGCTACCTTTCGCTATATTACGCTCTGACGTACCATTCGGAGAGGACGGTCACGTTTACCTATGTCATGCTGGTCATGCTCTGGGGGACCTCCATCTGCCTGGGGCTGCTACCCGTGCTGGGCTGGAACTGCCTCCGAGACGAGTCCACCTGCAGCGTGGTCAGACCGCTCACCAAGAACAACACGGCCATCCTCTCCGTCTCCTTCCTCTTCATGTTTGCGCTCATGCTTCAGCTCTACATCCAGATCTGTAAGATCGTGATGCGGCACGCCCATCAGATAGCGCTGCAGCACCACTTCCTGGCCACGTCCCACTACGTGACCACCCGCAAAGGGGTCTCGACCCTCGCCATCATCCTGGGGACCTTTGCCGCCTGCTGGATGCCTTTCACCCTCTATTCCTTGATAGCAGATTACACCTACCCTTCCATCTACACCTACGCCACCCTTCTGCCTGCCACCTACAACTCCATCATCAACCCTGTCATATATGCTTTCAGAAACCAAGAGATCCAGAAAGCCCTCTGCCTCATTTGCTGTGGCTGCATCCCGTCCAGCCTCGCCCAGAGAGCACGGTCACCCAGCGATGTGTAGTCGTGTCCTGCCTAGAGGACCCTGCATTTCCCCAGCACTCCCACTGCCGGCGAGGACTGAGATGCTTCCCCGGAATTCTTTGCACTGGATTCTTTGTCAAGCCACAGGAGCACTTAGCATTCGTGACGCAATGACGCCATTTAGATGAGTTAAGTGATTGAAGTGAAAATAATGTGACCAGTGTTTTCACCATTTAAAAAATTGTTGAGGTTTTTTTTTTTTTGCTTAATATTATTTTGTTGTGTTTGGGGTAGGGGTTTTTGCTTTATATTTTGTTTGGAGGTTGTTGGTGGGTGGGAAAAGAAGGGCTATGAGGTGACCACAATGTTATGAAAAGTAAATGAGTCCCAGAGTTTTTACCTGGACTTTAAAATAAATCTGAGTTATGGAGGAAGAATTACTTTTTCCAGACATCTTTTTTTTTTTTTAAGTGAAGCTGGAGTTTCAATGCTGCATGTATATAACAGAACATGATCCCTTTCAAGTCAACAATAATAGTTTACATACTTATGTTTGGAAGGGACTTGATTTTGTTAACATGAACTCAGTAACAAGGCACCAACACTGAAATCATGAACCCATTCTTATCCATTCTTTCTTTCCTTTCAGCAATTACTGTTCATAAGGATTATTTTGGTACTTCTGTAAATGGTACAATTCCTTCTGCATGGTTGCCTGTGTTAGCTTGACCACTAGTTTCAAATGTTGCCGTGTAAATCCAGAATCAAAAGAGTCATTTTTCAATATAGTTCTTTAATATGTCCTTTCTAAAGTGAATCATGAAATAAGTTTTGAATTTCATATGAACTATGATTGATTAGATCCACCATGATAGTTTCTTAAGCTACAGCCTGATTGTTTTCGGGAAATAAAAGGAAAAAAATGTTAATAATAGCTATTAAAATAGGTTAAATTTATTTTAGTATATTCTGAAAAATAAAATGTGAAGCTATCATGAAATATGAAAGCATTACCTTTACTATTTCTATCTGAAAATGTATTAATAGGCATTCCTGATAGAGAGAATTAGAATTAAATATTATAGACCAGTGGTTCTCAGCCTGTGGGTGGTGATCCACAGGAACTGTATTAAAGGGCCACAGCATTAGGAAGGCTGAGAACCACTGTTATAGACCAAGTTCTTCTGGTTCATATTGTCTGTGATGCAAAATGCATTTGAAACAGGTGGTCCCCTATTTTAATAAGATGTGTAAGTGCATAACATACCTACATGACTGTGATTTACGTCAGCTATATCCTGTAAAGTGACAAGCAGAATGACTGTGTGGCTGTTCATGAAAAGTTAAAAGTTTGGAAACCTTTTCCTTCTTTTCACACACACACAAAAAAAACTAAACGCAATAAAAACTGTATTGCCTGTTTTCAGAGATCAAGAATTTAGTCAGGAAACAACAAAGAAGAATTCATTTTAAACTTACTGTGCACCAGTGTGTCTGAGTGTCCCTTCTATTAGTATAGACAGATGTAAACACAGATTTCTTCCCTCCATCTGCAATGGATTTATAGTTGTATCTATATAACCAGTGGAAGAATTTCTTGGCAGAACATCAACTTAGCCTGTTCAGATGGCAGCGAGATCAGTATTTCTGGGTCCTTGG
Organism: Galagoides demidoff; assembly: GCA_963574575.1. Classification (NCBI taxonomy): domain Eukaryota; kingdom Metazoa; phylum Chordata; class Mammalia; order Primates; family Galagidae; genus Galagoides; species Galagoides demidoff. The sequence continues at coordinate 8,760 of CAUYQV010081272.1, forward strand.
AGAATCATTTGTAACAAACTAACCTCATTGGTTTGTCTCAGATGTTATGCCCACAATAGAGTCAGACCATTCTGGTAGCCTGCACACTGAAGCCATCTCTCCAAAGCCTCTTCTAATGTAGCACAAGTGTGAATAAATCCTCTACTTGAATCTGTGTCTCCTCCCTGAGGTTACTTATGGAAGCAAGAGAGGGACTGAAATATTTAAGAAGCGGGAAAGAATGTTCAATATGTTTCACTGTATGAGCAATCGAATCAAGTTGATGCCTTTAAAACATTTCTTTTGAACATTTCGTGAAGTTGGAAGATTGAGTTTTATGAGTCTGTTCTAAATAACTTAAAATTTAAAAACCTCTCTATGGGACAATTGACAAAGGTAAGTTGGTTTGGGCATGGGCTGAAAAAATATCCATAATGAGGTTGTAAAGCAATAAATGATGTTTTTGTGAAAAAATGGTGGTTCTTATTTGCATATCTCTACTAGTAAGAATTCAGATGACAAAATCTGTGCTATTATTGATCACAGTGTATGCTAGGCCCCGTGCAGTGTGCTTTACCCAGTATTTTGCTATAGTCACAAAAACACATTTTTTTCAAGTGAGAAAACTAAGGCAGAGAAGCCAAAGAATTCGTCCAAGGCCACAGAACCACAAGTGTAGAACCAGAATTTGGAGCCACGTGTTCCAAAGTCTATGTCTCACCCCTTCCCTATACTGTGTGATCATTCACCCTCACAGGTAAAACTGATATTTTACATGTTCTTATCACAAAGTTTTGGTTCTACAATTAAGACATAAAAGTTTCTGTTTAAAATGACATGTGGCATGACTACAACCTGGCCCTCCCCACTGGTAGGGAGTCTGTTCTTACCATGCTCTTTACATGGGTATGGAACATTCTTGTAATCGCTAGCTAAAACACTTGTGGTAACACTAATTCAAACATTAATTATAACGCGTGGGTTGCTTTTAGCCGGTGTTTTTAAAACATCTGATTTCAGCTAAAAGATTTTTCAATGTAGCTATATTGTTTAACTTTTGAAGATCATTAAATGGTTTTGTGGTTTTCTACAAGGCTTCTTTTTTTATGAAGTGAACTTATTTTACAATGTGCACCTATCTCAAAATATAGGTAAATATGTGTGTGTATACATCGATTCAATAACATTAATTTTGCAACAGGACCAAATACATTATGGAAAACAATACTTCCAACAGTCCTCGGTAGCAGGTAATCTTTTTACTCCCTGTAATTAAAATTTCTAGCTACTAAAGAATTTGTTAGTTCCAGTAAAAACAGTTATCCTTGTAACTAAGACAGTTCAGTTATCTTACCAGAATCCTTAAGTTAGGTGAGACTGCTTACCTAGGTTATGACTATTGGGTTTTGTTTCTTTTTATCTCTTTACCTGTCTTTGCATGGCACCTGGAGGGAGAGAAGGGTGCGGTTAGAGCCCCTCCTTCCCTGGAAGCCTAAATTAAAGAGCCAAGTTGCAGAGTGGAGGATTTCTCAGTTGACTTGTCCTGCAGAAACAATCTTAGATTGCCCCCAGATTTAAAATAGGTTTGAAACAAGATGTTTAAAGGAGCGGATGACGCATACAGGTATTTAGTGCCAATGAAAGTATCTTGGAGACATCTTAAACTTTTTAAAAAATATATACTTAATCCATTATCGAATAATGATTGCCTGTCTTTCATGGTAATATATGTATCATATAAAGTTAAGATGACTTGCCATTTCAGATTTAAAATATATACAGAGGGTGCCAAAAATGTATACACATTTTGAGAGATGTTATCTATGTATTAGTTTTTGAAAATGAATTAAAAGTACTGTTACTGGTCCACTGTACCTAGACTTGCTATGCACGTCCATTTTCCTTGCAATTTTTACACTTTTGGGAAATGATTGATTTCGCTTCCAACAAGATCTCTTTAAATGTGTATACTTTCGGCACCTCCTGTATTACTAAGTGACTTCTGTGACATTGTTTTGAAGAACATTTCTACCTTTTTTTAATTTAATTTTTTTGTTAAATTATAGCAGTGTACATTAATACTATCATGGGGTACAGTGTACTGTTTCTGCATACAATTTGAAATACTTTCATCCAACGGGTTAACATAGCCTTCATGTCTTTTTCTTAGTTATTGTGTTAAGACATTTATATTCTACATTTAGAGAGATTCACATGTACCCTTATAGGATGAACCATGGGCATGATCCCACCAATCACACTCCCTTCACCCACCCTCACCCCTTCCTAAATTTCTACCTTGATTGTATGCCTGGTGTAATAAACAGATTGCCTTCTTGTCTCTTTTAACAATTTTAATGGTTATTCGTTGGCTTTGGTATCTGGTTAGAACCTTTAAATCTGTTTAGAATTTTAAGAATCACCAAACTAATAGTTTTGTATATCATGGTTCGAGTTTGCAGATAACTCTGTATTGTGGCAAACGATGCAGAAAAAAATATTGGTAATTTTTACCAGGGTTTCTCAAATTTTAAGTATTTAAAGGGCATAAAAATCATAAGAGAATCATGTTGAAACGCAAATTATGCTTCAGTTGGGGTGTGGCTCTAACAAGCTCCTGGGTGATGCTGATGCTGGTGGTGAGTGGGTGGGTGACACTTTGAGTAACAAGGATGTGTCACACTTCTAGCATTCTTAAAATTCAAATACAGCATACAGATATTGTGTAAATAAGTACATATCTTTAAAGTGTTTATTCTTGATAGTGGTTAATAAATAGTCTGTGATTGATGTGAACTTTGAACATTTCCCAGAACAACTCAGTGTCTAGTAAAGACCTAGAAATGTATTCCACGGTAATGAGCTCACATTGTAAAACTCCTAATTATCATTGTCTTGTTACAGTTCGTTCAGAAGTGTTATATATTAATATAGCATGTTGCGATAGGTATGTGTGAGTATACCTAGCAACCTTTCCACATCCATTTTTTCAAGGAGGGCAATTTTCTTTGGGAAATGAATGGTTTGTGTTTGCAGGCTGTATATGCCTTATGTGAGTTCATCTTGAGACAATTGAGATGGAAACTTTGTTCTCTGGGTTCTAAAACTCAATTGAACTCATCCCACGGCAACATTTTTATAGAAAAATGAATCAGAGAATTTTTTAAATAGCTTACCTTCATTTGACATTTACCTGTAACCTTTTATTTGTCAGCACCAAAGAGATACCCTTAATGTTAACAGTGACCAATCCCTGTTACTATGCTGCCTTTCTGCCCAAGGAGGTGAGAATTTTTTTTTATCCAAAAGAAGTATGTTAATGTACATAGAAGAGATAGATTTTAATAAATAACTTAGCTTCTTTTTTTTTTTTTGAGGCAGAGTCTCATTCTGTGCTCCAGGATAGAGTGCTGTGAAGTCATAGCTCACAGCAGCCTTGAACTCCTCGGTTTGAGCAATCCTCTTGCCTCAACCTCCCCAATGGCTGGGACTACAGACACCCACCACACTACCTGGCTAGTTTTTCTATTTTTAATAGAGAGGAGGTCTCACTCTTGCTCAGGCTAGTCTCAAACTCCTGAGCTTGGCCTCCCAAGGGCTAGGATTACAGAAGAGAGCCACTTCGGCTGTCCTAGATTTTAATATTTAACTTAATTATGTCCATTGTATAAAATATTTACAGAAAAGACCTAGAAATTTTTAATCATAAAAATTCAAATACTAGCATCAAACACCAGGGAACAAACTTTCAGTTGAAAATAAGTTTGAAGCAGAAATGGAAATGATTACTAGGGCACAGATTCCCTTGGCAGTTGACTGTTCAAATGAACAATTACTAGTAGAATACTTTCATTAGGTAAAAGAGCATCTGATGGAATGCTGTGTAAGACTTTAGATTTGCATTTCTCACCAAACAACATACTTGGAACCCATGGTATTCTTATTTGGGTTGGTGAAAATACAAACCTTCCATGTAAAGAGAGGCAATGGCCCCTCTTTTACAAACATCCTGTGGTTATGGGGCTAAAATCTAAGGGGAAATTGATTCTGACCCAATTATATCATTACTCCTTCCAGGATCCTTTTGAATCAAGAGTAAGTTTATTCTGGGGGTCTATAGTATCTAATAATTGGAAGAAAATTGAATCGATGGAGTAGAATTTGCTATATCACATCTAATTCACTCAAGTCAATAAATCTTTAAAAACTTTCCCTAATGCCTAGCAGTGTTTTAATGTTACAAATCTCAGTCTTTCTACATTGTCATTCCATTTTTGTCTTGGCCTAGCCTTTAGAGATGCAGAGAATCCCCTAGTCCCAGCTAACACTGATAGGTTGACAATATCCATTAAACAACATTTTTCTCTTCTTCAAATACATTATCCCAACTGAATCATTTATTTCTATTTTATTTTATCTCCTTTTGACATTTTCCTGATTCTCTTTTTCCATATCACCTACCATTTCTCTGCATACACCTGCAAATTGAGTGATCGAAGTGTGGATATAATATCCATCCACTAAACAGTGCTACATAGGATAGAATGATGGATTATTTTCTGCTTACCATATAGCAGTGGTTCTTTGAGGAAGGGCCCCAACCAGCAGCAGATCTCTTGAGGACATGTTAAAAATGCAGTCTCAAAAAAAGAAAAAAAAAAATGCATTCTCGGGTCTCACCTCAGACTTGCTGCTCAGAAACTTAGAGTTTTCTGAGGCCCAGCAATCTGAGGTTTAATAAGCCTTCCAGGTGTTTCTGATGCACGGTAGTATTTCAGAGTCATGTCACACAGCTTTGTGAATCCTAACATCGTACTGACGTTACTAAAGACATCAATTTCTCAGCATTACAGCACCTCCTAGCTTTTTCTGCTGTGGTTATGCCAGGCAGTCCTCACAGAGGATTTTGGTTTGGAGAGATACCACCTTGCACTGATTTCTACAGAATTATTTTCTAATTCGCTTAAACTTCTGCCCCCTTCCATTAGGATGGTATTGCTGTCATCCTTCCTGGGTCATGCACGTCAGATAGAAAGGCAATTCTGTAAGAAGAAAATCTAAAGAGACCTTTTTCTTGGCATCATAGAGACGAGTCTTTTCCTTTTCCTGTGCATGACCTATCTATGAATTTTCCAGAATATTCCACAATCAGGGCCTCAGCCAAACAGTTGTGCATCATCTGTCCATCCACACCTTGCCATGTAGCCACACACTTCCACCTCCTTCCACCTTCATTCTCTAATCTCAGACCAGAAATCTTCAGTGAGGAAGTCCAGAGAACTAGGCCAGTGTATTGAAGGTCTGACCTTCAGGCTAGTTCTATGATGTCCAGCAGGCACGGCCTCGTCAAGCCTGAATCAGGATCAAAACACTTCCATGATTCTGGACTGGGACAGCAGTTGCTAGGATGAAGTTTGGTTGACCTCTCACCCTGACCTGCCACTAATGTCATGACCTTAAGGTTCTCAGTCCAGAAAGATCAATAAATAATAGCAATAAATAGATTTTAAGCAGGACTTTTCTCAATTCCAGGGACGACTGGATGCTAGCTAAACCAAGTTGCCTCTGTTAACACTTAGCACAGAAGGATGCCATTTTCATGGGTGCTTTTTATCCTACTAAATCCTAAACTGCTCTGCTTAGGAATGTTCGAAGCTAAGGGAACATAGTTTAAATACTCAAAAATGTTTATTATTAAAGATGCTTTCTTTTTGTACTTTCAAGATCCAGGTTAAGAAGCAGGAAACCCAACAGTACATGGTACAGAGTGACTCTTCCTCCCTGAACAGGCTCTGGGAAAGAGGCAGCTACTCTCCCAGCTCAATGACCAGATGTTTTTCAAATGTGGGTGCATTTTTCACGAGAGACTTTTGGGAAGTCTACAGTGAGAATGTAACTTTTTCTATAACACCTGAATCCAGAGGTGAAAGCTAAAGTAACCCAGAGCCCTAAGCTAGGAGCCCTGGCAGAAAGTGAAGACATGCCCCTGACCTAGCTCCCTCTCGTGTTTGCATCCCTGTGAAGTTTGTCAAGGGAACGGGCTACCCCTCTCACCCTCCACACCATCAACTTAACACTAACATCTCAAGGGGGTTGAAAAAGCAGGGCTGGCCCAGGACGGTGGGGAAGCTGCTTCAGCTGGTTTTCATTGAAAAAGCTTCACTCAGCAATTGTTTTAGTCTGGAAACTCCTGACAAATCCTGGGAGTGTTTTCTAGATAGTATGTATCAAGCTTGTTCACTCTACCCTTGGGAGTGTGCAGACAGTTCTTTCCACTTTTCAGACTTTGTTTTCCCCTCTTGTTACTAGGGGGCTTTTAACAGATTCATTCCAGGAGGCTGGTGAGGTTGGAGAGGTTTGGAAAAAAACACCTGGTGAGTTCAGAGTGCCCGCCTCAACCTGTAGACCTTGATGGAGTGATGTGCCTTGAACCAGCAACGCTGATGGCAGATGCCATTGAGATGTGAACCAACAGTTCTGTGGTCTTCATTCACAAAGTGACTAAGAACACGAGGTCCAGTCTCAGGCTGCCTGGGTTCATGTCCCATCTCTGTCAGTGCCTGCTTGACTGTCCTTGAGAAAGTTACTTAACCTTTCTGAGCATCTAGGTCCTTGTTTGCTGAAATGAGCAGCCTAGGAGAACCTGCCTGGTGCTGTTGGGTGAGTTTCAATATAGTACTTGGCACGTACTTACCTGGATCTGACATTATAACAATATAACAGTAGCATTATTACTACTGTTGTATTGTTATTATTATTGCTTCTTGCTCCAAACCTATCACTAATATTGCTTCTACTAGTTAGTGAGCTAGGAACCCAGATAAAACCTTTACATACAGTATCTCATGCAATCTTTTCAGCAATGCTATGAGGTATGCATTGGTATTCTCTATTGCAAATAAACTGATGCACAGAGAGGTTAAGTGACTTGCCTAAAACCACACAGCTTTTGTGTATGTCACTGTGAACACTTAGAAACAGGCAGAGCCCACTAAGAAATGCCTAATCAGCCAAGTGTGATCTGTGCACGACAAAGTAAGAAGATTGAAGATTCTCCAAAGACAACCAAGGCTTACCGCCAGAGAAGTGGCACAGAAATGTCCAACCAGGGACCAAGCTAGTAGGCCCTGAGGACAGACAGACTCCATGGAAACAGCAGGATGCTGATGGATCTCAGAGGCTGCTCTTAAAGACTGGGACTGATTAGTGCAAAGAAGACCTAGGAGTTTTCTAGGAAGGGTAATCATGGTGTGATTCAAAGGGGTGAAGTGTAAATCAATGGAGCTCATTAGGAGTGGGGATGACCCATAGAAGTATTTGGGGTTTTTTTAAATGACATTTTAATTTGGACCAATTCTCTAATAAAACTCCTGAAAATTGCATTTAAATAAATTTTGGTGCAATCACTAAAAGCCCACACTTAAGTGCTTTGTGAATTTTATAAATGTAAGATTTAAAATGTTTTGTTTGTTGAAAGCCATCAAAGTGAGTGTTCCAAAAAAGAGTTTAGCAATCAAAAGTTTGCATCAGTATTGACATGGATTTGCATGAATTAAAAAATATATAGTTTTTTAAAAAATCATTATTTTATGTGCAGACTTTTCAAACATAAAACATAGCTCAGGGTTGGGTGGCACCTGTGGCTCAAAGGAGTTGGGCACCAACCCCATATACCAGAGGCGGAGGGTTCAAACCTGGCCCTCGGCCAAAAACTATAAAAAAAAAACATAGCTCAGGGCTTTTCATTTTAAATAAATCCATTAGACGTCTTGCTGGTTGCAGAGTCCACAGTCTGAGGCTAGAAAGGACTCTCCAAGCACTTGAGTTGACTCACCAGGAAGCCCTGGCCCAGGCAGGTTGACTTTACACAGTCACTGTCTGGAAAAGGACACCCAGAACCTGAATCTGGAATGCTGATTCCTTGTCCAGAACTTCCTTCTGGGGAAGATTTTTATTAACAAGGAAAAGCTTAAAATGTGAAAGGTTCTGTGTAGTGTGCCTCCTCTGGGTTTGAATAATTTGTAGTTACTACTGGCTATTAGATATTGTAGTTATAGTTGAATAATAACTATTGCCATGAAGGGTGAAACTTCCTGTGCCCTGTTCCAGGCACCTTGCTAAGGGCTCTATGGGCATCAACTTATTAATTCTTCATCCACAAAGTTGGTATTTGAAAGTATCAATCTTGCTGTTTATAAGGGTGGTGTTTGTACATGCAGATTGAGAGCAATTCCCATGACCCTTCTCCTTCTGTGTCTACTGATTTTGTGTACTACATATCCCTGGAGTTTAACAGGCTTTCATACTGTCTGGGCCAAAATTCACCAATAACTTACTGGCCTAATACTCAACATTGCATTTCAATACACATTGGATGACATTAGTGTAACTAATGTATCAGTACAAAATGACAAGCACATTAATCGTTGAGATTCTTTGTCACATCAGGGCTGGAAAGCTTTAAAGAGGGGTTTACAAGGGTCCAGAACCTGTTTCTGTCCTGCCAGAGGTGTGGACCCTATCCCACCCATGTCAAACTTTACAAGGAGTGTTTGTCTAACCTTTTTGAAAAGGGGCTGGGAAAATCACACACATGGCAGGGTGATGATCTTGTGAAAATAATAATGACACAACTACTCTTAACAATCACAACACATAGTGAAATGTATCAGGTGTTTGCTGTTCCAGGCACTGTAGTGGGCAGTTTACATAAGTAAACTCTTTCGGTCTTTACAATGACCTAGTGGCATTTAGGGACTTTCATTATCTATCTTTCACAGGTGAGGAAATTAAGGACTGAGAAACTAAGTAACATGCCCAACATCCCCATCAGTTACGTGGCAGGTCTGTCCAACCCCACAGCCACCTTCTCTTCACTAGCCATGCTTGCTCCCACCTGTCCTGGAGGATTAACCTGGGAGTGTGTCTCCAACAGGCCTATTACATGATACCAGCTTCAGTTGCTGGAAGATGGGGATGCTCAGAATCTTTGTTGTAATACCTCTCAATAGAAAACTATCTTCCACCAATGCTGGTGTTTCTGTTCAAACACCTGACCACAACTTTAAGTCATTTGCATTAGAGATGTGGCCAGAAGATGGCCATGCCTGCTCCGCTGGGCCAGTGGGGCCCGGATCCTCTTCATACAAGGTAATTTTTTATAAGTCTCAAATAATAATTCTTTCAAAGAAAGCATAGAAGACATCTGACCTTATGGAATGACCTTCTTAAGCTGAAGAAATTCTCAAAATAGGCTAATAAACAAAAATAGGATTTTTAAAATATTGGTACAGTTACTTTCTTAGTTCTATTAAGTGAGAAAAGGCATAGACTGGTTATTTTCCAGTCTGCCAAGTTTGCAAGCTTTTTTAGAAGATGGTCCATGCTTTATTATTGATGAAAGATTTCACTGAAAGTGATGCATTTGGACAGTCTAGTTCAGTAGTGCAATCAGCTGACTCATAGACCTGAGGCCCATGGAAAAACTTATGTAGGCAACATTCAGTGAAACTGTACTTGAGTAATTTGTAGTGATGTGCATATGTGCACACATATGATCTGTGCACTCTTGTTTAGAATTTGGCGATAAGAAACTTTTGAGGATATGGAAAATCAAACTTGCTTTTTTCTGCAATAGATAAAAAATAAAATAATGAGAATAGGACCAAACTAAGGAGCCCAAGAACACACACTCAATTATTCCAAACTCCTATTTTTATATACTTTTGAAATACATTAATTAATTAGTGAGCATTTTAAATGTTAATGTTACTGTACATACTTTGGGTTGGCAAATATTTCATATAGACCTATCAAATTTAAATAATTATTTAAAAAGCTCTGTCAGCATTATTATTATTTGATTTCCTACAAAAATTCTAGAGCAAGGTTGTCTGATAGAACTGTCTCTGAGAGAACTTTTCTATGCAAAGACCAGGCACAGTGGCTCATGCCTATAATCTTAGCACTCTGAGAGGCCAAAGCAGGTGGATTGCCTGAGCTCACAGGTTAGAGACCAGCCTGAGCAAGGGTGAGACCCCATCTCTAAAAATAGATGAGCACTTTTCCCATGCTTTAGTTGAGTATTTTTATCATTTCATGCCTTAAATTTAGGTCTTTTATCCATCTTGAATCAATTTTCGTGAGTGGAGAAAGGTGTGGGTCCAGTTTCAGTCAGTTTTACTTGTGGATATCTGCACAATTTATTGAATAGGGATTCTTTCCCTCAGTGTATTTTCTTGTTTGGTTTATCAAAGATAAAACCCTTCAAGATATCAGCCTGGGGAGAGACTTTATGAGGAAGACTTCAGTGGCAATTGCAACAACAACAAAAATAAACAAATGGGACTTAATTAAACTGAAAAGCTTCTGTATAGCTAAGGAGACAATAACCAAAGCAAATAGACAACCTACACAATAGGAAAGGATATTTGCATATTTTGAATTGAACAAACGCTTGATAACTAGGATCTACAGAGAACTCAAATTAAGCAACATGAAAAAAGCCAACAATCCTTTATATCAATAGGCAAGAGAGATGAATAGTGCCCTCTCTAAAAAAGACAGATGAATAGCTAACAAACATGAAAAAATGCTCAGCATCCCTAATTATTAGAGAAATGTAAATCACAACTATCCTGAGATACCATCTGCC